>WAAG01050738.1:871-13610 GCA_013390105.1 Tichodroma muraria | reverse complement strand
GTCAAAAGTATCTCCAGTTTCTGGCAAAAAGCTGTCCAAACAGTGTAGCATAAATAAGGTAAATTAGTCATCTTGAATACAATGGAGACATTTTCTCCACTGTTTAAACAGAATTTTCCCTACTTTTTACCTTATTTTCACTCTACCTAGCAAATACTTAGTATTAGAAGCTTTAAAAATTGTTTGCAAGTGTAGAAGTAATAATACTTGGAGAGATAGGAATTTGTAAAAAGGAATAGGACAAATTTGTTGGCATTTACACCACTTACAATCTGGAGTAACAAAGCAGAAATTATCCTCTGGCAAATAGTGGTTATTAAGTGGCACTAAAACACAAAGTGTTCAGACACACTAATTCCCTGTATAATGACAATGTTCTACTGGAATATTTTAAATCACAACTTGTTTGTAGAAGCAAATAATACAGCTGCATTCTCCAGTTCGGAATGAATTTTTTAGCCGGATGATAGTTTGAAGATAGTGTTGACCTATGGCTTCCAGAGTTACAGAGAGGCAGATCTTTTTCCGTCATGTCTGTCTTTAAGCCATGTTTGAGCCATAAACAATGTTTCTTTCTCTGAAGATGCTGACTCTCACAATAATCTTCTCCAGAAGCCAGTCAGAACCTCTCCCTTATTCAACAACCATCCTTTGCAGAATACCAATATCTACTGCCTTCACTTGAAAAATATCCACCTGAAAAATACAGAATCTGAAGTCATAGGGAAACAGAACTATGTAACTAAATTATCAGTGTATTTTGAAATATGAAAGTGAGAAGAAAATCAGGAATTTTTTATCAATTCAATAAATACCAACAGAACCAGAGATTAAGAGTTTAAACATGCCAAATGCCTGCATTAAGTATTTATTCCCTTTGTGGTTCTGCAGTTTACAGCTAAACCACCTCTTTGCCCACACAGATCTATCAGTTGCTTATGCTCATTTCATGAGAAATTTTCCTTCCCAAAACGGATGTTTAATGATCTACAGGGAATATATTTTAAACATATCTTACTCTCAACAAAATAGACCCCAAGAGCTATTTCAGAAATGAGATACAGGGAATGAGAAGGTTAGAAATGAACATCACAGAAGGAGTCTCTTCAGAAAGAATGACAAATTTGTTTCCAGATTTGGATTAACTTTTAGGATTAGTTTCAATATAAGGAATTGGAAACTCCTTATATAAGGAAATATATATTATTATATTATTATAATTCTATAATAATTATTATATAAAAATATATTATAAACAAAATTATGTAATTATATATGTATTATTATCCTTATATTTCCAGTATAAGGAAATATAAGGAATTATTGAATTGAAGGAAAAATAATAAATAAAACTATGTTGAACTAAGTTCTGCTATTCTCTATCAGTTAAAAAAGCCACAATATTTTTACAATGTTTAGAACACTCAAGTAGGATTCCTAAAGAAAATTGTGATATATCAGACATTCAACACTTTCACAATATGTGACTCTGGCTTTTTGTGAGTGCTAAACTTATTTCCTGTTTCCTCAGTGGAAAAACAGACATTGAATTCTTGGCGCAGAGACTTTCCACATTTTTTGCTTTATAGATGTATGAATTATCATCTCATTTCTACTGGGGCTGATAACTGTTAAAATCTAGTGTTATTTGTGATGAAATTTCCAGCATGAGTTAAAGATGCAAAGATAGTTTTGAAAGGACTAGGTAGCAATAATGATGAAAACACTTGAGTCCTGAGAAGTCTTGAAGTCTTCCCAGCGTAATTCACACTGCTCTGCCAGAGCAAGAGGGCAGCAACCCTTAAAGGTTTATGCAGAGTTGAAGCAGAGAATAGCAGTTCTCTTCCTCAACTAGTCATAGTTTCTTTCCTGGACAGGTTTTCCAGCTGAAGAACTGATGGAAGTTTTGTGTCACAAAGATGAGCCTTACCAACTTGCACCTTAATAAGACACAGAATAAGCTCAAATATTGAGCTTAAAATTGCAGACAATATATGACTATCCTCCTTAAAAAGAATCTCCAGAAACAGAAAAATTTTAAATTTCTTCTTCAACATTTGTTTCTCGTTTTTCATTAATATTTGTACATGTCAATTTGAAAGTGTGTGTATTTGTGAACCACACCTTTAACTGTGTCCTAAAAATAATAATCAACCTGTTACTGATTTCTCTATAACTTCTAGACAGAAAGGTCATGTTAGTCAAAATCTGCTACAGTGTACCATCTAATTATCACATCTGCATTATCACTCTAAAGTTATCATGTGAAATGGGAAAATGAGACAATGATATTAAAGAAAAGGTCTGAAAGGGGCACTTGAATAGCTATACTTCCTCACAAGGAGTCAGGGTTATCAGCAGCTTAGTGAACTTAACTGCAGAGCAAATACATTGGAACAGCTGAAATTCTAGATGGAGTGCAGAACTGCAGGAAAAGAGGCTCCTCTTTGTGTTTTCCTTAGCAAAATCAAACAATTAAGCTTTAGTGTCAACACAATCATTTTATTTTATTACCTATTGGACTAATTTGATGATTGAATACCATTAATTTGAACTCTTAATTTACCTTAATTGTGATATTAATTTGATCACTCTTTTATTCCAGCTTTAATTGGAGTAGTAAAGTTATACCATCATGCCTGAATAAAATGAATTTGTTACACCTATTAAACAAAATGTATTAAAAATACACACAGTTAGGAGGTCACTGAAAAACACAGACTGAAGTAAGAAACATACAGACCCCTGTGTCTGTCAGTAATAAAATATTTTAAGTTCACAAAATGTGAAAATTTATCCTAAAATTGCCGCATGTTCTTGCAAATGATTATGCTTATAGTAATGCATGACTGTTGAGATTTAACCCCAGGCAGTATCCAAGCCCCACAGAGCTGCTTGCTCATTTCCTCACCAACAAGATCAAGGAGAGAATGAGAATGATAAATGCTAGAAAATTCATGGGTTGAGATAAAGTTTAATAGAGAAAGCAACAGTCATGCATGCAAGCATACAAAGCAAAACAGAGAATGAATTCAGTGCTTCCTGTGGGCAGGCAGGTGTTCTGCCATCCCAGAGAGCAGGGCCCCAGCACTTGTAGTGGTTATTCAGGAAGACAAATGCTATCACCCCAAATGTCCCTCTTTCCTTCTTCTTCCCCCACTTTTACATACTGAACATGATGCCACATGGTCTGGAATATCCCTTTGGTGAGTTGTGGTCACCTGTCCTGGCTGTGTCTCCTCCCACCCTGCCATGCACCCCCAGCCCCCTCACCAGCCTGGCAGCACAAAAAGCAGGAAAGGCCTTGGCTCTGTGTGAGCCCTGCTCAGCAACAACAAAAACATCTCTATATCATCATCACTGTGTTCAGCACAAATCCAAAACACAGCCCCACACACCCACTGGGAAGAAAATTGATTCTACCCCAGCTGATACAAGCACAATTATTTTATCAGAAACACACAAAAAAGAACTTGTCAGATACTTGTGAGAATAATCTCTTTTTAAGAGAAAAGAGTTTTTCAGAGAATGACTAATTTAGTGGCATGATCATCAGCATCTCCAAAAAAAAATCTGTTGTCATGAGTGATCCACTCTAGTTAGGAATATAGGAAAACTACAGACCATATTCTGCTGGCTTCTAGACTTGTGCTGTCTCCAGAAGAATAGTTGGGTCTGACTTGCACCAAGTTCAATGGCTAATGAACTTTTAGTACTTATTAACTTAGTGACTTAATAAATCAGGGGCAGCATGTGCTATGGGTTATCTATGACCTGAAGGATCCAACCATGGAAAAAAACAAGTTAGCATATATAGTTAACACACAAAAGGTTTTCCAATTCCTTTTCCCTATGAAAATAAGTATATTTTGATGGAATAAACATCTGTAAAAGCTTTGATGTTTGGTTTGTGTTAGGCACACTATTATTTGTCAATGTGTCGTTTTAACGAGCTCACTTTAGAGAATGTAAAATCTCAGAAACCCATGGTCAAATCTGCAGACTATTCAAACATCTAATAAACTGCAAGTTAAGGAACTATTAAATAGACTAGAAATTGTTTCATCTGGGGTAAACTCACTTCACAGACAAGATTACATTTTCACTTTATGTGTACATTTGAAAATCTACACAGTGTAATGAGCTTTATTGTAGTCAAGAGACCAAAAAAGAACAAAGAAAGAGCAGCAACTATAATTGTTAGAGCTAAAAACAATTGGCTATAGATAATTTATTTGCTAAATTTAATTCACTTTTCTCCTCTCAAGCTGTCTGCAAACAGAGAGATTATGACATATATTTCATTCTAATTTTATGAAATTCAATTATTATTAATAATTTAGCTAATATTTTTGTAGATTCATCTGATACCATGGATTAGGCATAAAATTTTCTAAATACATGAGTTGTTGACAGGTCTTGTATGTCACATGATGCTCTATCTTATTTGGCTTACACATGGAGACTTTCTAAATTACTGGAGGGTTAAATCTTCTACAAAAAGAGAATGAGAGAGGAAGGAAACACACAGAAGATAATCAAACTTATAGAATAGGAAATTTATCATTTTCCCCTAGGGAAAAAAAATGTTAATTGTTTTTTAGTTACTGCTAGCAAATTAGGTTTGAACAGAGAAAAGTCACCTTAAATATTGATAATAATACATATTGTCTAATTCAGTAGAGCTTATATTGAATTTTCTCAGAACAGCTTTAAAGCAATTTGTATGTATGTATAGCCCACTAAATTTTCTTAATTAATATTGCCTGGAGAAAAGGAGATATTCTCCCAGTCTGAGCAAGTAAGATTGTCAATGGTAGAGCCATACATCCTTGGTGACCCAGAAGAGCTGCCCTAGCAAAACCAGAATTGGTACTTTTCATACTTCTTGGTTAAGAAAATAAGGACTAAAAAATTCCTTTATAGCAATAATTCCAGCAATCCTTTCAGAATATTTGAAGTTTGTTTTTTTTCTCAACTCCTTTTCAGATTTTCTTCAAATGTTTCTTTTTCTTTCCTGGGACCCATTCTTTGAGCCTTTTCTTTGAATCCATGACCCAGTTTATTATGACTTTATTCAGTACTCTTCTGTACCAGTGCTGGCAACATATCACTGTCTGCAGCAGCTGCAGTAGCTCTTGTAACAGAAGCAACATTTGAACAGTCACTGTGCAATATTTACCTTAATAAATGCCAATCATTTTACAGGGTTGGTATTGAGACTTGATGGTTGATTAATGACGATATTCCCAGAAGAACTGAAAATGGCAAGTCAAGACACACCATATGCTTCATTTCATCAACCTGTATGCACAAGTGATTTCCCATACTGCTAATGTTAGTGTCATTTTAATAGGCTTTTTTATTGGAAAAGGAGTCAGAGTGTCTAGATAAAGGACTGTTTCTATTAAGCTTAGCGAACCTATTGATTTGCTGCCTGATTATTTTGATCTCATTTGTTAATCTGGAGAAACTCTGCTGAAAACAAAGGAGTTTTAACACAGGTAGGCAAAATAAAGGCTCATTGTAACACTGAGTCCAATCAGAAACAGTGTGTGAACATTCCTGGAAAAGGAGAAAAAAGAGAAAAATTACTTTTGCCCCTTCAGATTGTGCTCCTACAGGCTCTTCCAGCTGTGCTGAACAGAGCCTCTCCACCCTGTCCCAAATGCTTGTCACATCACTGCCTTCTCTTAGATGGATGTTATCACCTTTTAATTGTGCCGGAATAACCACAAAATCGGCACCAGCCAAATTTTATCAAGATAGACCAAGTGAAAAAGCCCAAATCACTAATGATAGTAACTGCTCAAACTAAATAAACATTTGGACAGAACAAATGTGCACCCCTGTGCCAGCAGACTTCAGAGGTGGAAATGTTGGGTGGTAAGCAGAGGTGATGACAAGCACTGGTAGCACTACTGACTCAGCTCAGCTCAGTGGAAGGATGAGCAGTGCCCTGACTGTGCCCTCACTGTCTTGTAGTGTTCTGTATGCTTCTTTAACAGTAGGGGTGTTCATGCACCTGAAAAAGCCAACCCCGAATCTCCTTCTAGACTCACATTCCACAATCATGTTTTTGTATTATGTTAAATTCTCAGCTATAAATTCATTGAAAATTTTTATCTCTGCATGAAAAAGTAACATAGATTACAATGAATGAAACATTAAAGGTTTCTGATAACCCACATTTATCATAGTCTATTAGAAGAAGATTAGTGAAGAATCAGTGAAAGAATAGGGGTAGTAAAAAAACCCCAATATTTGCCCCACACTGATCTTATGTTAATAAGCTTAGTATAACTGGAAAGAAATATTTTTGAAACGAGATTTCTATGCACAAAGCAGCAACAGGAGTAAGAAGGAATAGGGGCATCTTACAAGGATCAGTAGCTATGACCAGTCTGTTAAGTAGTTAAAGACATTTCAATCAGACTTAAAGTAAAATGTATTTAATAAAATGCAAAAGGACTGCTACAGATCAGTATCATCAGCCACATCCAAAGCTGTAATCATAAAATATATCAAAAGAAAGAGATTTAAAACTCAAACCAAAACGACAAAACACAAACACAAGAGAGCCATCACTTTGGACAGATTCAATCCCATCTGATGCAGCCTGATTGTTGGATTGATTTAATAACAGCCCAAGACTGAGATCTGGTTTAACAGGCAAAGAAAACAGGATGAATGTAATTTTCTTCCACTTCAGTAATGCAGGTCATTGTATAATATTTTGATTAAGACACTATAATCAAATATAATAATAAATAAAATAATAATAATAGTAATAAAATGTCTAACTTGTATGTCTCCAAGTGCAGCTGTAAAAAGAGAATATTTTCAAGCACATTTCAATGCAGTGAGGCCAGTTAGTAAGCTTATGCTCTTTAGTACTTCCATGATTTATCTGGAAGAAAACAAGATTTCAGAGATTATGCAAATATAATCTCCAGTTATGATACTTGAAGAAGTAGGGTGCTAAACTGAAAAGTACTCTGAAAAGATTTGTGAGACTTAATAAATCACTGGAAAGCTTTCCTTTCAGTGAATCAAGCAGAATCATCTATTTAACTTGTCAAAGGCATACTGATTTTCTTATTGTCATAAATACTGTCAAATGCAGTAGAAATTTAGTGTAAGAGAGCCATCCAAACTAGCAGTCAAAAGTGTGACAAAATTCAGTTCCTTCAAGTTAAGTTTTGACAAATTTAGGCAGAAAATATTGTGAATCTCTAATACTTAAAAGGAAAAAAAAAGTATCCTCAAGTTTTGAAACGACTTTCCAGCTAGATTTAAATTTCATCACTGGTAGCCATTCATTTGGAGTTAGATATATTTTCTAAACTATTTAACTTGAACTGAATTTAATTTCGTTCTTGCTGCTTTAAGGAAAATGATTGAATATTTTATTTCCTGAAAAATGCACACTCATATTAACCGTAACTATTTTAAGATTTTTTATAAAACAAGCTAATAAGTTTAGCTGCATTTTATTTTAAAATTACCTTGTTTATCAAAACCCTGGAATGAACAGGGCATAAAATTCACTTACCCAACTTGGCCTATCTAAAATAAGTCTATATAATAAGACAATTTCCTGCAAAGAAAGCAGCAGGTACTCTCTGAGGTTAACTAATTTCATTTTAAGATAAATGTCCAAATGAAGAGAGAAGGTAGCCATCACTCCCTTTCTGCAGCAGATGCTTAAGCCTTCATGTTAGAACAAATGTTCACAACACAGGCAAGTAAAACTAAGCGACATGCATTTCAGCTTTAGAAATGTTGCTTAAGTGTTTTATTTTTAAGATCTATATGGACAAAATTAAGTACTCCCCCCTTGCAGTTAATTTTAGCATTAATTAATTTTGTCCACTTTTTAATTTTTTGCAACAACACTTTACATATTTTCTCGCCCTTCAAGAATATGTCAAGAAATCAAAATTAATTATTCACATGGCTCTAAACATTGGGCAGTGCTGTATAGGCAAGCCAGGTGATTGCAATGGGATGTTCTGACTCTGTCCCTTATAAATCTCTCACTGACTGTAGTCACTGACTGGGAGATGCCATCCTGGAGGTATCGATGAGAACTGCACATGACTCAGGTATTTGCCACCGTCTCCTAGGATTATACAAAGCTTTAGTAATGTTCTCTCTTTCTGAGTTTCTCCTCGCATTTCTGACAACCTTCACCCATCTTTCCTTCACTATGGTGGTATTCTGTATTTTTCTGTTCCCATCTGATTAATCCTTCTGCTCAACGGGTTTAAACATGATGTAACCAAAAGTAGCAATCAAGTGGCCAAGGTGAGCTGCTCTGGTGCTGGCACAATGAGCAGCTGAACACTGCAGTGTGGTACACAGGGAATCTTCCCAAAGGAATCTCAGGGGTAGCAGAGAGGGCCCCCAAGGAGCCTGCAGCTTGTGCCACAGCAGGTGATAAGATGCAGGGCCAGAAGCAATGGTGGCCAAGCTCCCCCATGTACAGAAGAAGCCCTGAGGGAGTGCAAGCAACCAGGAGTGCTACAAACAGAGCCAGCAAAGGCTGAGGGAAAGGTTGAGGTACTTACTGCCATCATTGCCTCAGTCTTTGCTAGTAAGACCAGTTGATCTTCCAGCCTCCTGAGGTGTAAAACAGAGAATAGGGAGCAGAATGAAGCCCCTACAATCCAAAGGGAAAGGACCAGCAAACTGCTACAGAACACAGACACACCTATAGGGCTGGATGGGATTCACTTAAGGGTACCTAGGGAGCTGGCAGAAGTGTTCACCAAGCCTCTTTCCATCATTTACAAGCAGTCCCAGCTAACTGGACAGGTCCCAATTGACCGGAAATTACCAAATCTAACATCCATCTACAAGAAGGGTCAGAGAGAGAATCTACAGTACAGAGGGTACTACGGGCCTGACCCAAGTGCCAGGGAAGGTCATGATGCAGATCACCTTGAGTACCATCACACAGCACACACAAGACAATCAGGGGATCAGGCTCAGCCATCAGGGCTTTATGAAAGGCAGGTCCTGCTTGACCAACCTGATCTTATTCTATGACAGAGAGACCTGCTTAGTGAATGAAGGAAAGGCTGTGAAACTTGTTTAGCTGGACTTTAAGAAAGCCTTTGATACAATTTCCCACAGCATTGTCCTGGAGAAAATGGCTGCTCATGGCTTCGATGGGTGCACTCTTCTCTGGGTAAAATCTGTCTGGATGGCCAGGCCCAGAGAGTGGTGGTGAATGGAGTTAAATCCAGCTGGTGGCTGGCCACAACTGGTTCCCCAGGGACCAGCACTGGGGCCAGTCCTATTTAATATCTTTATTGATGATTTGGATGAGGGGGTCAAGGGCACCCTCAGTCAGTTTGCAGACACCACCAAGTCAGGTGAGAGTGTTGATCTGCTGGAGGGCAGAAAGGCTCTACAAAGGTATCTGGACAGGCTAGATCAATGGGCCCAGACCAACTGCATGAGGTACAGCGAGGCCAAGTGCCAGGTCTTGCACTTGGGTCTCAAAACCCCCGTGCAATGCTACAGAACTGGGCATGAGTGGCTGGAAAACTACCTGGTGGAAAAGGACCTGGAGAGTCTGGTTGACAGCTCACGTGCCCCGGTGGCCAAGGCAGCCAATTGCACCCTGGTCAGTATCAGAAATAATGTGGCCAGCAGGACCAGGGCAGTGATTGTCCCCCTGTACTCGGCACTGATGAGGCCACACTGCAAATCCTGTGTTCAATTTTGGGCCCCTCTCTACAAGAAAGACATTGGGGTGCTGGAGTGTGTCCAGAGAATGGCAACGAAGCTGGCAAAGGGTCTGGAGCAGAAATCCTATGAGGGGAAGCTGACAGAACTGTGAGTGTTCAGCCTGGAGAAAGGGAGGCTCAGGATAGACCTGATTGTTTCCTACAACCGCCTGGAAGGAGGGAGGCTGGGGGGAGGTTGGTTGCAACCAGGTTGGGGTTGGTCTCTTCTCCCAGGTAACAAGCCACAGCTTAGGAGGAAATGACTGAGTTGTACCTGGGGAGGTTTAGATTGGGTATTTGGAAAAATTTCTTCACTGAAATTGTTGTCAAGCATTGGAACAGGGTACCAAGTAGTACCCTTGTAGTCAGGGACAGGGTTCAGTAGTGGACTTAGCAGGGCTGGGTCAATGGTTGGACTTGATCTTAAATGTCTCTTCCAACCTAAACAATTCTATGATTCTATGATGACCAGTTTGATTTAGTGTTTATTTCTGCATAACAGTAACTTGGCCAACAGCCTACTGCTGTGATTAATACATTTGGATCAATGACATTTGGCAGCTATTTAATCATTATGTCAGGCATGCTTTCCATAAGAGAAGGTTTATCTGCAGTCACAAAATAGCAGCACTGTGAGTGTGGTGGGATGTAGACATTAGTGGCTTCCTACTTGTGACCTCAGGACACTGCCCCACATTCTGATTCTTCTTAGTGTATCCTGCCACATGTGGACTTTTCCTGAAGTATTTTTTTTTTCCAAATTGTCAGTGCTTAATCTGTGAGTACTGAAACTGAGCACCAACAGTCACCTCTCACTGAAAATTTTTGTATGTGCTGCAGTTACCATGGCACCAACCTGAGCAGTTGATGTCTAAATATAGGGCAGGATAAAGAATATATCTTTTCAAATACTAATAGAATGAAGCAAAAATTGTCAGAGAATTTAGTGCTTCCATAATGTGGAGTACTTAAATGCTGGCCAATTTCACAAAACCTAGATTAAAATACTTAAATATCAGTCATAACATATTGAGTATACTTTGCTGGTTTTGGTGGAACTGATCTGAAATAAACCTCACATTCTCAAAGAGGAAATTTTTGGATAACTCACAGCCATATGACAGAGCACACAGCAAGTCTATCAAAGGCCATATAAAGAAGCATCAAGAATTACATTTGCTGAAAAACATTATATGTCAGAAGCAACATGGAGATACTGTAAGGATTTTACACAACTGGGCCCTGGTTTTCACAGAATGTCTGCACTGAGTATACTTGGTTCAAGAAAATGCTCATTAGCAGGTAACATTTATCAGGCTTAAACTGACTCATGAAGCATGAATAAATACTATTAGGATTTCATGAAAGCTGAACTGCATAAAGAAGTGTGCTGAGATTGCATTGTCTGTCCTGACAGTTTTTAGGAGATCGTCAAGCAAGGCATCAATGTCATAGCAGTTTGAAAGACTATGATTCTTGCAGGACAAGTCCTCACACTCATTTGTACGAGTAGATCACCGGAAGCTCAGCTCTCACAGTGACAGCACTCACTCTCAGGGGTGAACTACAGGGTGAATTAATAATATCATGCACATTACTTTACCTACAAGTTCTCTGGCGGTCTCACAGGTGTAAAGATTTTGGAAAGGCACAAAGCAACTTTTCAGCTATAAGATGCTAATTCACTCTTTTACTGTCATGTAATTTAACTCATGAAAACAAAAAATCTGTTAAATGAGAGAAGAATATCTCCAATCCACTGCAAACTTTGCTGAATATCTAAACATTTCTGTGTATTTCTGCATAGTTAAATTGTTGCTTGTAACAGGCCTGACATTCTGTGTGAGACTAACACCATATTTTGATGTGATTTCCAACAGAAACACTGTTCCAGTTCACTAGCTGTTACTGTATAGTCAGGGGAAAAATTATTGCAAGGAAAAGCACATTTTAAAATGTCAGAACAACTGTTAAGATTCCGAATGCAAATTCTGCCTGTTATACTCCAAATCCCCTAAACCACTAAGCGCAGACTCTCTGACTGCAGGGGTGCTTGGCACAAGATGTGATTGGGCTGGTATAGAAAGACATTCTACACTTGAGAGTCTTTTTGGAGATTACTTTTAAAGGGAAGAAAACATTGGGAAATTTCCAAAACATATAATGAAAAAATACTGCTGCATAGGCAAGAGCCTTTCTTGCACAATAATTTTATACTTTTCGATTAACCAAATACCTTTATTTTCACTGAACAAAGAGTGATCCAAGAATTTTATGTGTTTCTCTATTACTTATCTACAAGCAATTTCTTTTTAGAGCCCTAAGATACTCCTGTGCTGATATCTACATTTAGAAATATAAGGATACTGTGTTATACTCACACAGTGCTCCTGTAAAATGTCAAATAAATAATGAAGAGATGGCTACATGCCAGATCTGCATCTTACTCTGTAAGAGAGAAAAATTATGAGCTAAACAGAAATAGATGCAAATACTATAGAAGTACTCTTCAGGTTATAAATCTTCGTGGTTCACTTCTGCTTTCTTAGTCAACATTTCTAGATGTGCATCCCTGGTCCCCTTTCATTAAAAACTACCAGTCTAGAAATCAGATTGCTCACTTGTGGGACCATGATTTAGAGAGAAATCCAGTAAAACTTATATTAAACTTTACTTCATGAGGACAAAAAGACTGAAGGTCTAAAATTCAGTTAAATCAGCTAATCAGTAAACCATAATCTGAACTTCAGCATTAGGGAAGACAAATGTGACTTTATCAAAACTGAGTAGCCTTATCCACGGTATTTAATCCCTTAAAAATAAAGATTTAAACTCTCCAACTTTTCTTATGAATAAGTATTTCAAGTAGGTGAAATCCAGCAATATAGTACCCACTTTCAATTCCTGCTGAATTGATAAGGCTAGGGGTAGTTAGGAGCTGAGCTCCTCCTAATCACACATACCATGTCTCTGCTTTGGCTATCAGTCTAGGAATCTTG
>WAAG01050733.1:15739-25972 GCA_013390105.1 Tichodroma muraria | reverse complement strand
AATGTTTGAAGGCTTGTTCTGGATGTTGCTGCTGTATTTGCACATGTACTACATTCTTCCTTATATATGCTCTCCTGGTAATTTCCATGGCTTCCCTAGATGAAATATGCAACACAGTGTTTTCCACAGCAGTTAGAAAAGATTCAAAGAAAATCACAACCAGAATGAAATAGTGCTATTTACTTTTCAGTAAATGATACAGGCATTCAGGAAAGACCACTGGAAGCAAACATTAATGGAAGCCTTCCATCACAATCATTTCTATGAAGATTTCATTTTTAGTTTTGGAGAAGTGCAAGGAAAAGCTTTTTCTTCTTTCCTTTTGAAAAGGTTCATATATAAACTCTCTTAGAAGTCTAAGAAAGTTTCAGAAGAACTCTTTGTACTGGATTCCAGCTGTAGAATTCTGTTCCAAATTTTCTTTACTCCTCTGCACTATGATCTGGATCTGGATTTCTTTACTCTTCTGCACTGTGATCTGGATCTAGCTACTCCACTGCAATAACCTCTGTTCTTCCCTGTATAGCTGACAAAAATTAAAATACAAAATCTATTTTGTCTAGTCCAAAAAAGCCATTTCACATGGTTCACTAATCCTGCTATTGGCAAATCAAGCATAAGCAGTGCTATGGCAAAACTTGCCCAGAAACCATTAAAGATGTTTATTCACTAGACATAAAATTGTATACTTTGGCTTATAGCTTGGCTATATCTCATGGAAATGCTCTTCCTCTCATGTCATGCTCACCAGTTTGTTAGTACCTCCTATCCCCTAAAATTTATTGCTTTATTATCCTTCTTTATCTTAGAAGCATACAAATTTTCCTCTGGTCATAAAAGGAACAAGTAAAATGTTATATGATATAGAGCTTCTAAATGTGATGATGAGAGAAGTGCAAAGAGAGTCTGCTTAAAACTGCCAGGTAGAGAACTTGTTTGGAGTGAAAATGATAAACCAAAGTAGATTAAAGTATAAAGCAAGAAGACCTCAAGGGGCCCTGAAGCTGCAGTGATTGTTATCACTGTGTTCTCCCTGTCTAAGTACTTGCCATGATACAATTTATGCAACAGCAACTTGGATACCTACACAAAAGTCAGGCCATGTTTGATCTAGGGCTGCTAACTATCAGTCTGTACCCACGTGTTTAAAAAACCAAACAAACCCACAATGAAATCAGCCGTGAAGATACCCAGTGCACCATCGAAATATAACTGATCATTCCCTCTTTTTCCCCTTTCTTTGGTCTTCAACCCCCAAATCTACCTCATCAGTGTGTGAACCTAAGGTTGAGGCACCAGGGCATCTCTTGGCCATGCCTCAGACACAAAGCTGCTGCTCATCACACCGGATTCTCCTTTCACACGCTCACATGTTACCCAGCAGCCAGCTCCAAAACCAACCTACCTCCCTGACCTGTGTTTCAGCTTTCTTCCCTCTGACTGTCAATGTCTGATTCTTTACTGCCTTCCTCAATACCACTATTTATTTTGTTTTCTCTCTGGAGATGCCTGAACGGATAAGAGCCTGTGCTGTCAGCTTGTTGCTGGCTCACATAGGACAGGAAATGTAAGAGAAGACACACTGGAAATAGGTAGGCAATATGCTCTTTGTTTCCTCTTCATGGTGAACATGTTACAGCTCTCAGGTAAAAGAACTGCAGTCTTCAATATCCTTAAATTGGCATTCTAATGAAAAAGTATTTAGGTTAAAATATTTTAGCCAGTTTTCTTCCAAAGAGGATTGGGCTTTATGTGGAGAGAACAGTCTCACAGAGGTTAGTCCTGTAGAAACTGGAAAAATGAATGTGTATAAAAATCTATAAGATTAGCTGGCACTTGTACCTTCTCCAGCCTGATAAAAACTGGATCCTATTTCTCAGGAATGCAGTGGGAAAATAACTGTGATGATAGCACCCTGAACTACCAAGCTGGCGAGAATGCAGCTGCCACAATATTTTCAGTACAAATTATTTGAGAGGTGTTTTCTTTACATAATGGTTGCATTAGTATTCTGCATCAATCACCAATATTGCATATAAGCAGGCTCTTAAAAATTATCACCATGAGAAAAATTATATATATACAGTTTCAAAACTAATTAATTTTAAACTGCTTTAGAACATGTTTCTTAATGACAGCTACTAAAATAAATTTTGTTATTAACAGAAGCATTATTCCTTTTATTCCATAAATGTTAAGTGGCTTTGTCTTTCAATTATAATTATGAAGCAGTAATGCTCTGCCAGTGTATTCTCGAACACAATATACTTTCAGTTCTGCGCATAGTTCTGGGACAAATAAAGCAGTTTTGTACAATGACTAGCTACTACAGAAATTCACCATTTTCTAGAATCAGTTGATAGTGCCATTGTCATTTGTAATTAAATCTCTCAGAAAAATTTATACATAAATTTTCTGTAAACCTTCCTACTACTTTAAATGCCTGAACAGAATCTTTATTAGTGCTATAATTTTTTTAAGAGAGTTGCATCTCACTGTGTCAAATACTTTCTGAGAAGATATCACAGAAATAACTCTCAAACTTCATTTCAGTTTTTTTTATACTGATTATTTTTGCCACCAAACTTTATGAAGTATTTTCCTTTGGCTTGGCTTAGTGTATGTTAACTAGGAGAGAATGCAAGAGTCATTAATAAATTGCCCTTAGATAAATCAAAACTTGTAAAAGGCATAAGGAAGGTAGGCGTTAACACAGTGATAGAAACAGCAGGTGTATTGGGTTTGTGTGACAAAGTTTTGGTACGGAGGGACAAGAGGTACAGCCGCTGTGAGAAGCTGTTGTCCAGTTGAGGTGAGTGATAGAATGGCTTTGGTGGACACCTGACACCTTTGGTGGACACAGCCAGCATCAGCCCACCACAGTAAGCTACATATGGAATGAAATTCTAGATAGGAGAAGTTCAGAAACTGGTTCAAGGAAATAAGAACCTTTTACATCTCTGAAATAAGAGAACTGAGAGGTAAAGCTACTGATTATGTGCTTAAGCAAAAACACCAAGGCAATATCTGTAGAAATGTAAAATGCATATTAAGTCTCTTTCAGGTCTGGAAACTCTGAGATTACACAATTTCACCAGGCAGGCATAATGTGAGGAAGCTCAGTTATAAATTTTTCTTATTCTGCTAATGACAAAATTGAATGATTCTGTGGATTTATGGATTAATGACTTTAATTCTTCAGATGTAATGGGAGATCTGCTGGCTGAGGCTCTACTTAAACTGTCTCACATAGATTTTTATTGTGCCTTGGACATGTTGGAAATCTGATCAACGTGATTCAGTGGTGAAAGGCAGGAGCTTTCACCATGTTGTTTTGGTATGTTCCTTCCAAAAGGTTATAAACGCACAAAGGCCAATTAAGCCTTCAAATGCCTATTTCCCTCACTGCCCTGAAATCCATACAAACTGATGCGTTAACATTTCTTCAGGGGAATGGCTGAACTCTGCATCCTGAAGGCCCTTATTTCTGTCAACCAGGTCAACAAAGGATTCAAGGAAAGAGGCAAAAGGAAGAAGGCAGCATGCTGCTTCTTCTGGTGACATGTAACTGCACAGGTGCCTCTGCAATACCGCCTGAATACCACAGTCAACCTCCATGTGCTGGTTTTGGCTGGGGTAGAGTTAATTTTCTCCACAGTAGCTTGTATGTGGCCATGTTTTGGATTTGTGCTGGAAACATTGCTGATAACAGGGATGTTTTTGTTACTGCTGAGCAGCGCTTACACAGAGTTGAGGCCCTTTCTGCTCCTCTGGACACCCCACCAGAGAGCGGACTGGGGGTGCGCAAGGAGCTGGGTGGGGATACTGCCGGGACACCTGCCCCCAGCTGCCCCCAGGGATATCCCACACCATGTGATTTCATGCTCAGCAGATAAGGCTGCGGAACAAAGCAGGAAGGGCGGGATGTTCAGAGTGCTGGCATTTGTCTTCCCAAGTCACTGCTGTGTGTGACAGAGCTCTGTTCTGGAGATGGCTGAACACCTGCCTGCCCATGGGAAGCGGCCCATGAATTCCTTGTTTTGCTTTGCTTGTGTGCAAAGCTTTTGCTTTACCTATTAAAATGTCTTTATCTCAACCCATGTGTTTTCCCTTCTGATTCTCTCCCCCATCCCAACTGGGGAGGACTGAGCGAGCAGCTGCTGGCGCTCAGTTGTTGACTGTGGTTAAATCACGACACGCCATCATGAAAAGAAATGCAGTATGACAGGGATGGCCAAACATGACTTCCTGTGTATACAAATACCAGAATCTAATTCTGCTTTCAGTTAACAAGCAATGGAACACTTGGGGCATAACCTTAAAGCTCTTTTTTTCCTGGCCACTTATCGACATTTCCAAACATTGAACTGGGCTTTTGCAAACTGAATATTGAGGGCTAATCTTGAATTGCTGTCTCTTAGGGATGCCTTCTTAATTTTGTGTTTTCCAGAGTAGGAGTTGACCCTTAGTCTCACTTGTCTCTTGGTCTTGTACTACAGCTTTTTCAGAATCCTAAATTCAAATTTGTAATCTATTTTGAAGGCAGTTTGGATAAATTCCTCACTTGATTTTGCTCTGGTAGCCCAAAAGCTAGACCAATAGAGGGAATCTTTTCAGGAGTCTGCTTTGTGGCCTTCAGGTGGCATTTCCTTCACAGGGATGGCAAATGAATGGTGTGTCTGCTTGGTGACTCCAGCTTTCAGTAGTCCCTCACTCAGCACATGGGCTTTTTCCCATGCTTGGTTCCCATAGCTGTGAATTAAAAGGCTGGGATCCGGAGCATCTAAGTCTTGTGGGTCTTTGGAAAGTCCTATAAAACTCATCCTTATTTATTAAATTGTGTCAGTCAGAGGGAACATTACAGATACTTTGAACTTGGAGACAGATTGCAGGAGACATCTGTTCATATCTATGTAGATGTTTTATGTGCTTTTTAACAAGGCAGCTGAGTCCTCTACAAATAAACAGACCTCTTTTTTTAGCAGTGCTTTAACCCTTATCCTGCATGAGGAATTTGTTTTAAAAGCTTGACCTTTTCTTGCTTATATTGATTTTTACAACTCTGATTGCTAGAGCAACTCTTTACGAAACCTGCCAGACAACCATAGCTTAACTAAAATTCCAACCAACCAGTTTTCCTGAAGCAGATTTTGCTGAAAGCCCCCCCCCCCCGCCCCATTTTTTGTTTAAAAGTTATCTTGCAGAATACAAATCATCATCAATGTCCCAGGATTAAAATCTTGCATCTTTGACTTAGTCAGAGCAACTCTTTTGCCTGGAGGAAGAGGCTAAGTCTGGAGGTAAAGTCATCACCACAACAGCAAGGAATGAACGGAAAACAGCTGCATTTGGCAACACAATGGATCATGTTCCAGTTAGGTTTTTCAGTACTTTACAGAAGCCATTCAGTCTTCAATGAATTCAGCATTCAGAAAGATATTTGTCAACCTTCAAGCACTTTTACAGAAACCTGCATGGCAGCAGAGAACATGCTAGAAATCCTTACCATTCTTAGTTCTATAGAAAGGTGTGTGCCTAGTGAGAAAAAAATACAGGTTTCTTGTAACAGCAATCTCAATTTTCTTTACTGAGCGTTCAGCCCCAACCTGAACTCCAGCTGAATTACAGGGTAAAAATGTTAATTTCCTCTACCAGCCTTCCCAGTGGCAATTTTTCTCTTTGAAAGGATATTCTACTAGTACTAATTAATTTGAAGAACACCAATACTCTTATGATTAAGCAACCAAGATCAGACTAGATGCTGATTAATCTAGTATAGAAACCTAAGGAGTCATGAATTTGTCTGGAGGGTTTTTTTTAACTACTAGATATAAATAAAATTCTCTACCGACTTACCCAGGTTTGTTGAAACAAAGGAATTTGCAACAGCCTCTTTAGGTATGTTATCTATAAAAACATCAATTTTGACCAGTTTGGGAAATTAAACAAACAAATACATCAAGACTAGCCCTAGATTATTTCTGTCAGATAGAGTAAAACACAGTAAAAATGATTATCGTTATCATGCTTAACATGGTCATCACTAGGTATAGCCTTGTGCAATGATATTCGGGCAACTTTCCAGCCCTTTGCTCTGGAAACATTCTTAAAAACGCCATTCAGAGGAACAAAGAGCAAGTTGGAAAAGGAGTATTTCTGAGTTGATGTGGGCTTGACAAACTCTCAGGACCCTGAACTAACCACAACCACGTTTATCTTATTGTCTGGCTGCTAAAAATACGTCTCTGCCAAACCTGAATACCATCCCTTCTGTTAATGGATGACATACCCAGCAGTGAATAGAGCTTTATGATCCTCGCACAGTTTGCACAGCAGAAAATCTGTTAGCCTAGTTTCCTGAGTAACACTGTTCATTTACGTAACATTCAACTCCTGTGAATCACGTCAGAGAGACAGGCAAGGAATGTGAAAGAAGCCTTAGTAGTGGTGCGGTGTTGTGAGATTTGTGATATGCAGCTGTAATTTCTCCTCTCTATTTGACCTGAAACCTGTAGCCACAGTCACCAGTTTCCCAGGTCTAATAGAGTAAATAGGCACTAAGCTGTGAATAATGCACTGAACTGTTTGTAAAAATCAGGTTTTGGAACAAAAACATATTTAAGGAAACAAGTTTGCTAGAAACTTAAGACAGCCACATTTATTGTCTGTATTTCCATGTTTTGGGAGGGATTGCAGTTTTAATTGGAAACTCCTGACAAGTATTTGCACTGTAGGAGCAGGTGTCCTCCTAAACTCTTGCCACCGATCCCCAAGCAGAGCAAGGGTAGTGACAGACAGGAGTGGGTGCACTCCGGGGCTAACAAGCCCAGAAAGTGGCAAAAAATCTGGGATAAAGCCTTGCACAATTATAATATGTTCAGAAGTCTATCATCTTGTATTTTAAACTTTAAAACTCTTCTGCAGTCAAAAACTTTGGAAATATCTTTTTAATTAAAGAAGTTAGTCTTTCATTCTTCATTTTTTCTTTCCCCTGTAAAATCACATATTTCCTGTAACTGAATTTAACTGTAATCACCTGTGAGGACACCTAGGGAGTCTTACTAAGAACACAATAAGACTGGTATCTAACACACTATTTCTTTGCTGTGATCTTATATGTTTTTGTGTGGCTGAAGGAAGGAGGCTGTAAATGAAGGATCAGATTCAGGTTCCGGTGAAATAAGGATACAATCCACACTCGTGACAATGGGACCAAATTTTCACCAAGTCCATTCATTCTACCAAGAGCAGGAAAACTCTTCATCTAAACCATGTTTAAAACAAGAATTTTTATGGCCCACTGCCAGAAACTCTCTAGTAAATGTGGAGATTTTGCTTGTACTTGCAGAAGCGTGTGGTTTAGACCTATACTAGGACTTGGATGACATTTATTGTCCGACATAAAGACCTGAAACATTCAGAAACATTAGGTTGCTTTGCAAGTCTGCACTATTTTTTCTAACAATTCACTTCTCCGGGGTTGATCCCAGCATGACAGTGAAATGCCAAAGGCCCAGGCGGGTTCTCTCAGGATCAAACCAGCACCTCTTACCAACGAGTCGCTTTGCCTTGGCCAGAAGCCAGATCAGGGTATGCAGGCTGATGCTGACAGACTTCCATTTGCTCCGCATGATTACGGCAATTTTACTCGCAATTATTAAGCGCTGCTTTACCTGACCGTGAGGGAGCTCTCCGGGGGCACCGTTCCGGCCCGAGCAGCCCTTCCCGCGGGGCTCCGCGGGACCGGGAAGGGGTGTCGCTCCCCGCTCCCACCCGGCGCAGCGCTTTCGGGGCGGGGCGGCCCCGGTCCCGTGGCGGGGTAGCGGGCGGCGGCTCCCGGGGGAAGGAGGGCGCTGGCGTCAGGCTCTGGGCAGCCACTGGCGCGGGAGCCCCCCCTCGCCTCGCCTCGCCTCGCCTCCCGCGGCCGGGGGGGATAAAGGCACCTGGCACGGCGCTCCGGGCCACCGGAGGGGAAGGGCGGGCGAGCGGACGTGCGGGGCTCGGCCGGGCCCGGCCCCACCGCGCAGCCCCCTCCATGCGCCTCGCCGGCGGCGCCGGCTCCCCCCGGGCTGTGCCCTCGCCCGGGAATGGCAGCAGGTGGCGGGCGGCGGAGCCCGGGGACGGCAGCAGCCCCAGTCCCGAGGCGTGGCCGGGGTCGCCGAACGGCAGCCTGGGCGGCTGGGACCCCTTCGGGCGGGACGAGGAGCTGGCGAAGCTGGAGATCGCGGTGCTAGCCGTCACCTTCGCGGTGGCGGTGGTGGGGAACGGCAGCGTGCTGCTGGCCCTGCGGCGCACGCCGCGCAAGGCGTCCCGCATGCACCTCTTCATCCGCCACCTCAGCCTGGCCGACCTGGTGGTGGCCTTCTTCCAGGTCCTGCCCCAGCTCTGCTGGGAGGTGACCCACCGCTTCCACGGCCCCGACGGGCTCTGCCGCGTCGTCAAGCACCTGCAGGTCTTCGGCATGTTCGCCTCGGCGTACATGCTGGTGGCCATGACCGCCGACCGCTACATCGCCGTCTGCCACCCGCTGAAGACGCTGCAGCAGCCCACCAAGCGCTCGTACGGGATGATCGCGGCGGCTTGGGCGCTCAGCCTGCTGCTCAGCACCCCGCAGTACTTCATCTTCTCCCTCAGCGAGGTGGAGCGCGGCTCGCAGGTGTACGACTGCTGGGCGCACTTCATCATGCCCTGGGGGCCCCGCGCCTACATCACCTGGATCACCGGCGGCATCTTCATCGCGCCGGTCCTCATCCTCATCGTCTGCTACGGCTTCATCTGCTACCGCATCTGGCGCAACGTCCGGGGCAAGACGCGCCCGGGGGAGGCGGCAGCAGCGGGTGGCGGGCGGCGGGCAGGTGATGATGGTGGCCCGCGACGAGGTCTGCTGCTCGCCCCTTGTGTCAGCAACGTCAAAACCATCTCCCGCGCCAAGATCCGCACCGTCAAGATGACCTTCGTCATCGTCTCGGTGTACGTCGTTTGCTGGGCGCCCTTCTTCACCATCCAGATGTGGTCCGTCTGGGACCAGCGCTTCCCCTGGGTCGGTAGGTGACGCCGCCNGCTGCGTCTCCGGAGAGGAGCAGCAGCCGCAGCCAGTTCTCATCCCGAGCAAAACGAGCGGATGGAGACCGGAGTATTTGCTGCGGTAATTTGAACCGGCAACATTTTCGTCCGTTTGAAGCTGCCGATAAGAAAACTTTAGAAATGTTTGGTATTGTTGAGAAGCACGCACACAAACATGTCGGAGCAGTTACATGAAGAGAGGACTTATTGTGTCTTCTTTCCTGTATCTGCTGTCTAATAAAGGGCTGAGCACCCCCTGAACCCTTCCTCTTAGCAAGGCAGTCACCTCTGAGTAGCTCCATCAGTCAAGTCACCGGTTTTCATGAATCAGTGTCAATTTAGACTTTGGAGGTATCTGTCCCGCTGTTAAGTATGGCTGAAAAAAATCGGTGGGTTTAAAAGCTATCACATAGGTAATGACAGACAGCATAGTGACATATATTCTGTTTCTTCATAATGAGAGACCAGCAAATCAAAATGTTAGAATCCATAATTTCTCGATTTTTCTTAATATCCCCAAATTATCACTTACCGTAGTGAGAGCATTTATTGCCTCTAATATGGGACTAAAGTCAAGCCTATAATGCAGATCTCTACAGAGAAATAAAGGCTTGCAGGAAACAATAGATTTTATTTTTTTTCTTTTACTTCAAAGGAAATTAAATCTAATTTAACAGATGAGTATTTGATAGGTGTGTGTGAAAAGATTCTTTAAATCTGTGGAACTGCATAACACAGAAATTATACTTGTATGAAGATTCAATATTTACAAAGGAAAGTCACTAATAATTGATTAGACTAAATACATATTTAGAGTATTTGACCTAACTATTAATTAGTTATTGAACGTAGAACACCATAGTTTTTTCATGCCGTTGTGCTAAATTCCATTTTTCCCTTAAGTAAAATATATTCAACCTCCAAAATCCAGATTTGATGGACAATCCAGTAGTTAGTTGATCATTCAATGCATCTCAGCATGCAAATATATGCAGCANCTCGGAAGCGGAGAGCGAGACCGAAGCGCGCCCTTCTGGCCCCGGACGGGTCCCTCTCCCGCCGGGGAATAGCGGCTGAGCGCCCTTGTCGGGGAGAAGAGACGGCCCTGGGCAGCCGCCGCCCTCGGGGCAGCCCCGCCGGCACCGCTCGTAGTTCCGGACCTGGCGGCCC
>WAAG01050729.1:70337-128834 GCA_013390105.1 Tichodroma muraria | reverse complement strand
CGGCGCGGCGGCGCCACCTGGCGGCAGACACGCGGCGGGCCGGGGGGCCCGGGATGCTCGAGGGGGAGCCCGGGATGCTCGAGGGGGAGCCCGGGATGCTCGGCCGTGCCCGTGAGGCAGCGGCACCAACTGATGCCCAGGAAGTTCCCCCCGAGCACCAGGAAGAACTTCTTCACTGTGCAGTTCCCATCCCTGAACAGGTTGTCCGGAGAGGGTTTTGAGTCTCCCTCACTGGGGATATTCCAGTGTTGTCTGGACACAATCCTGTGCTCTGGGATGGCCCTGCTGGAGCAGGGAGGTGGCACCAGGTGCCCCACTGTGGTCCCTTCCAACCTGACCCGTCCTGTGTGATACGGCTCAGTTAAACCACTTCGTGGCTGCTGCTTCTCTCAGTTCAGATGCAGTTGAAGCAGAAGCAAATTGATAATTACTGAAGGAAATAAATGATGTATACATCATGACGTGGAGCACTAAACGTGCACCCGGGCCCCTTGGTGACATGGATGCTAGATCAGAGAGATGGCCGAGTTGCAGGAGAATTTTTCCTGTGAATCACTGGGAATTCCCCCTGAGGAGGGGTTGAGGTTGATAGCTCATTCTTCCACGGAGTTAAAGAGTCTTGCCCTCAAACCCTGCCTGGCTGTCAGCGCCATGAGGTGTCCCGCTGGTGGCACAGATGGGCAGGGGAGGTGCTGTGGTCCCAACAGTGCAAATACGCAGAGCTATGTCCTTACCTTCTCGTGCCACGTGGATTTAAGCACGTGCTTAAAGTGCTTCCTTGTATTTGGTCCTCTGGGTTGACTGTTGTGTCTCAAACCCTGTCACATCAGTAATGCTGGGAAGAGCAGGCCTGAGCTCACATAATCACTGGTATCTTCCAACATTTTACAGGTTTCTTGAGAAATTAAAAAACCCCGTCTGGTTTCTGGGGCCTTTTGCATATATGTGAGGTTTTTCAGGCCATGGAGGGCTCTGTCATAATCCAGCAGGAATGTCCGTAGGAAAGTAACTTGCTGTTGAAGTGGGCATCTATTCAGGGAAACGGCTGCAGAAATGGCATTGTGGGGTCCATGTTTATGGTTTCTCAGCAACGCTGGTTGACGTCTCCGCGGCTGCAAAATTAAAGGATTTTTTTTTCTGACTTGCCAGCTCTATGAGCTCAGCTGGGGCTCCCCACCACGCTGGGCTCCATCAGGCATCAGGACTCGGGAATCAGTGCATGGAATTTAGTTAATAGCTAATAGTTGATGGATGAGACAAATGCAAGTTGGAGGCCTGAGCTTTGCTCACTTTGTGGGGCTCACTGTAAAGTGTTCAGATCTCGGTTTAAATGTTGAAATATGCAGGTAATGCACCCCAAGGCTGGATCTGGAGATGGGGTGCTGTTTGCACATGGAATCCCATTCCAGGGAATGGCCGGTAGTTATGTACACGCCCAAGTTTTCCTTTGATTGCAGTGGGAGTTTTGGGCGTGCAAAGAATCTGGGAATGGCTCCTACATGATTTACTGGCAGATAATTTACACAGGCTACTTCTTGGCTGTGTTGTGTGCGTTTCCCTTCTGCAGAGCCTGTCTTGGAGTAGTTTAAGCACCATCAGATTTATCTGCAGGACCTTTGGAGCACAGTTTTGGGAGGGAATGCCATCAAGCCAACTTCCCCAGTTTTGAGAAAAGGAATGTATATCTAGGTTATTTTTGTGCATGGCTGTCCCTAGGGCTTTAAATGGCTATAAAGTCAGGACTATAGCCATTTAAAAGAAGTTACTAGGAAAGGACCACAGTGACCTTGGCAATATCTAATTGCAGGCTAAACTTTCTGGGTGGGCATTCAGCACTGGATACAAAAAAAAAAGTAAAACCTTGGCAGGGGCTGCCAGGTCTCATTATTTTCAGTAGAGTCTGACATTTCTGGTGTTCAAAAAAAAAAAAAGAATATAAAGTCAACAACTTCAAAGCAGTAGAGGCGTATGGAAAAAAGGGTTCGAGCAAAACAAATTTAGCAGTGATAAAGTTATAATAAGAAATAGGCAGAGGTTCTTTGCAGGCTTGCTTATGGCTTTTCTTCTCTTGCTCTCCCTATCCCCCTCTGCAGGAATGGGAACTGGTGGTGCTGGGGAAGTTGAAGTGGAACCTTGCAGCCGTCACCCCCCACGATTTCATTGAACACATCCTAAGGAAGGTGCCTCTCCCTAAAGACAAGTTGCTTTTGATCCGGAAGCATGCACAAACCTTCATCGCCCTTTGTGCTACAGGTAGGCTCAGCTCCTATGGCTGCTGCTGCTCATAGTCTGGTTGGAAAGGCAGATTTGTTCCTGGTGGTGCTTCATCCCCTCCATCCTTACATGATATAGGAAGAGGAGCTAAATCCCATGGGACTGTTTGCAAGGGTGTTCTAAATCAGGCTACAAAACTGTGTAAGGACATAATTCTTGCAGTAGTGGCCCGCAGTACAGCTGATGTGTGTGGTGCTTTTGCAGTGAAGTCTTGTAAGGCTGGATTAGACCGTCCTGGGTTTTATTTTGCCCACTCACTGCTTCTTTTAGAGGGCCACGGATCATTTTTAAGGACAGCTCAAACACAGAAGCTGCATTGCATGAATGTGTTCATAAACTTTTCGTAAACTGGACTCTGTCCAGATAAAAGGTAAAATTGTGTGTTTTAACATTTATGTGATGCTACCACATCCCTGAAGCATAGGGAATGATAGTTTAGAAGGTAATTACCTTTTAAAAAAACATTTGGATTCTTTCCTACTTCACTCAAAAAAAGCAGTGAAACTACTGTGTTTCATAGGGAACCATTGCACTCACTTTTTGTCATATGGCTGAACACACTTTCTGAAGATTTAGATAAGAATAATTGCCTCTGTGGAAGACAGGCTTTTTAGTTTTGTCCTGTCTGCAAAACACATGCAAAAACCTGCATGTCTGCAGAGGGGAAAGGAAGACTGAATACAACTTTGGGGTTTGAATGTCTGCTTTTCTTGGTATTTAGGATGTAGTGACTGCTTTTACAGTGTTGGACAATTCTTCCTACCTCAGTTGATCTGTTTTAGAGATTTGTACATGGGCTGTGTTAAGGTAATTGACTTTTTGGTTGCCATGATGCTCAGACTTTCCTTTTTTTCCTACTGCTGCATGATCCTTTTCAGGCCAAAGACCATGGGACTCAATAGAAATATTGCTCAAATACTGCAGGATCACTCTTGGTGATTTCTTTGACTTCTCGTACTCAGGAGGCATTCACTGTTCTGCCTTGTGTGATATGAAAAAGATGGTCTTTCCCATGGACATTTCCATGGATCTTCACACCATCAGCCATCAAACTCCAATACAGCTCCGTGTTGCCTTCCAAACAAGTCAATCTTCCCACTCTTTTGTTGCTTTCACTTCCTACAGTAGTGTTTTGGTTTGTTTTCTTTTTTATCGTTTTTCTTGAGAGCCCTTGAATTTCATTATGATTTAACATCTCAAGTTTTGGTCCATAATCCTTTGCCCTTGAAGTTTTCCATATAACCAAACCATTGCAAGACTGCGGGCCATGAAAGAATCTCCAAAGTCAGTGGTTTCTTCTCACTCCGTGAATTCTTTGGTGGTTAGCTCCATGCTCTAGAAGTCCTTTTACTAAGATCCAGAGCAGTGTCCCCTTTCCAGCCCTCAGCCCAGTCATGCAGTTCCCTCATGTGTGTCCCCCATGTGATCTGCCTCTCTGTTATATGTGTCTAGTGCACGAAATGAAGTCCTTTGTGTAAAGAGGCAACAAGTCAAGAGTTTCTTCTCTTAAAAGTGAAAGACATAATGGCTGAGTACAGAGCTTGCCAGAAGTGAGGGCACCCTGGTGCTGGCTGGAGATTTTCTTTTCTTCTCATGCCATTGTCCCCAGACCACTGTGTAGTTTTGAGGAGGACCCACAACACTTTTTCATTACTGAAGCAGAGATCTTATGAGGCACTCAATACCACATTCTCACATTACCTGTGAACTGCTACCTGAATTTCCATTGTGGAAACGTTGTTGTTACTACAGAATTTCCCTTTCACTGCCACTCTTTGAAGAAAAGCCCCTTCTCATCAGACTTCCTTCCAGATCCAGTTGTCATTTCCTTTTCTTGTCCTGTTTGTTGCAGAGCTCTCATCAGCCGCTCTGTTTCTTCTTTCTCTTTTTCTCTCAGAGCTGCTGCTCTCTGCCGGCCCGGGTTAAGCCTGGTGTTTCATTTCCCCATTTGCTTCCTTTCAGCAATAGGACCTCCTCTGTCATGTAGCTCCCTCTTCCCTTGCTCCCCATGTGTGTTTTCAGCCTGGGTTTGACTCTTTACTGTTCCCAGACCTGACCTGGTTGCCTGGCTAATAGCTCTGGTCTGGAGCACAGCAGTGAATCTGTATTTCCTGATTCATCTCAGCACAGCGTTCTCTGCTTTCAAGTACTTTTCATCTTTAAAGTATCATGCAAAATCTGGCATATTTTTAACTTTTCTCCCCTAACCTTAGTTCTTCACCAGCTGCTCGATTTTAATTTCCCAGCAAAAACATTTTACCAGAAATTCCCAGGTGTTCCCTGCCCGTACAGAGCTGGCTTTGATCTCAGTCCTGCAGCATTTAGTGTCAGCAAATGAGGAGGGAAACAGCCATGAACAGTTACTGCATGTTGTGCTGGATAAGGCACTGCTGTGTAGGATCACTGTGATACTCATCCCTGTTCTCCTTTCCATCTAAACATTCCCCAAAAGAAGGTGATACTCAGTTCTTCTGCATATTCCTTTTAGTCATGTTTGGTCACTTTGGCACTCTCTCTGTTTCTCTGCCTTTATTTTAAGCCCAGTTCCTGAACCAAGCTGCGTGGATATAAAAACCACGGCCTCTCCCCAGTCCTTGCAGTGATTAATGATTCACATGAGTGTGACTAGAACTGGAATGTCTCCCTCTTTGCCCTTGGTCCCACCGGAACATACGGCTGCTGAGCCGGACAGAAGCTTGTGTGTCTTCCTGGATAAAGAGTTTTCTCTTTCATTGCTCTGCACTCACAAAGGTTTCAGGGGTCTCCTCCATTAGAAGGGCATGGAAGTGGCATTTTCCTTCAGCTGCCTTGCTCACTGTACAGTAAGAGTGCATAGATGGACACTATGCACTGGCATAGCCTGATCTGTCATCATGTCATTGTTTTCTCATCCCACTGGTGGCTTCCTGTGCAAGCCAAAATCTCCTTCAGAAGGCTTCTGAATTTTCAAGGCCCCAAGAGGATGCGTTTGGGACCTTTAAGTGGTGCTTATGGCTTCTCTCTTATGAGGAGAGACTGAGGGAGCTGGGCTTGGTTAGTCTGGAGAAGAGAAGACTCAGAGAGGATCTCATTAATGCATATAAGTATATCTCTAGGGCAGGTGCCAAGAGGATGGTGCCAGGACACAGGAACAATAGACAAGGAGCAATGGCCATAAACATAATGCAAGAAGTTCCACCTCAGCATGAGGAAGAATTTCTGTACACTGAGGGTGGCAGACACTGGAACTGCTGCCCAGGGAGGGCCTGGAGCCTCCTTCTCTGGAGATTCCAAATCCACCTGGACAAGCTCCTGTGTCACCTCCCCCAGGGGACCCTGCTTAGGCAGGGATGTGAACTGGGTGATCTTCAGCCCTAATGGTTCTGGGATTCTTCAGCATGGGGGGTTCCTGTTTAGCTGTGAGCTCAGTGGAGATCATCCTTGTTTTGCACACTGGGACTGTGTTGCTTTTCCACTCTGCCCACACCTCCATCTCTACTGCTCTGCACCCTTTGTTCCTCTGTCTCTTTGCACAGCGCTGCACAGCTTGGAAGTGTTCCCTCAGGGGTTGGCCATTTGCCCGTGTGAAGCCAGGGAATCCCTGCTGGATGGGGTGGGAGAGGGCAATGGTTACAGAGGTGTGTGCAGAGCCTGCCACGCTGCTGCTGGAGAGAGAACTGTGCATTATTTCCTTACACTTCGGCGTGCTCGTCATTTCTTCGTGCAGCCTGTTTAGATTCACAGATGCACAACTGCTTCCTTGTGTTACACTCTCCTCTCAGAGGCTGCACATGCCACAGTTTTGGTGCAGGATACCCCTTTTTTATGTGAGAGTCTGTAAGGGAATGTTTTTTGAGGGAGGGCAGCCTCTGCATGACAGGCTTTCAGAAAGAGGAGCTGTTATGGAGACATTAATCTCTGTGAGGAGTTTCTCAGGATTTTAGTTGAGTGGCAAGCAAAACTTGGAAGCAAAAACCATTGCTGACTTGCAGAGGTAGAAGGCAGCTTGTGTAAGACCCCGGACTCCATCCTTTGCATGGTCTTTCCTGTGCCTCAGCTCAGTCCTGTGGCAGGTGGGATGTGCCCGTGGTGGATCCAGCATCTCAGGCCTCGGGGCCAGTGTCAGCACAGAGGCCGAGAAGGAGCGGCAAAATGTCAGCTTTAAATCAGTTTCATACAGTGTGCCAAACCTCTGCCCACTGTTTCTGGGACATTAATGATCTACACTTGAAAGCTGAGAAGGCTTTTTTTAACTTCTGGGCCAAATCCTGCACCCTTCAGACAGAAGTTGTGTGGAAGTCAATGGGAGTGTTGTCTGAGTGAAGACTGCAAGATGAGGTCTATAACCCTGGTAGTGGTCTACGGGATGACCACACAGAATGAGGCCTGTTTGCTCCTCAGCATTCCTGCTGGGCAATTCTACTCTGCATCTCCTTTTCATCCAGTGTAAGTTACTGGGGCCTGGGAGGTGTGATACAAGTTTTATTTGGGACCTGTTCTTTGCAGAGGGGAAAAATGAAGCCTGCAATGTTTACATGTTGCAAAGTGTCAGTGTTTGCAGGAACTTCTTGCATATCAGAAGAGCGAATAATTTCCACTAATTTATTGCTAGGCTCTAAAAGAAGACTCTTGCTCATATCAGTTTATTGAGCTTTCCAGCCAATGGAGCCATAAGAACCAAGGAAGTGCCATCAGCGAGTAGTCAGGGCCTTGGGAATGTTTCATGACCAGTCAAGTCTGGCAAATAAAGGCTATTATTTTATATTACTATTTATATTTGGCAAATAGACTTTCTCTATTTCTCAAAATAGAGAAAGAGAGCATGTGCTGATACAAACTGGCATCACTCCGGAGCTGCCAGAGGAGTTGCCCTCCTTTCTACCAGCTGCAGGTCTGACATTTTGGTGGTTCAGGTACTAACATCATCCTGATCCTTGGTTAGGAAGGTATACAATAAGTGCAAATAATAACCAGGGAAAACAGTTGTTCAGAAATAGTATTTACCATCAGCTAATGAGCATATTGTTGTGAATGCTCCTCTATATTGCTAGGTTGTTCAGCATGTTTCCCTTTCTTTACCTCTCTTGGATAGTTGTGATGAAGCATTAACATTTAGGATACTTCAGACCCATTTGTATAAAGGCCGAATGCTATTTGCTTTACTGTAGCCCGGGAACAAAATTAGATGTCTGCCCTCCCACCTACTCAAAGGATGGAAGCACATCTGTATCCTGGTTTACTTGAAAGTTTTGTGTTTGAAGGGCTGAAGAGTCATCTGGTTTTGCCTTTAAAAGTAGAAATAGTTAAGTGAGGAAAATTTGCACTGTCTTGGAGAAATACAAGAGCAAGAGAAAAAAATGGCCATTGCAGATACAACTGTTTTAAAAAAAAAAAAAGTACCACCCTGACCCTGGTATTGCATTTGGATCAAAGCAGGCAAGAATTAAATTCACTACTTCCATTGTTTATCTTAGACTTTTCTTTTAAACTTAGATAGTTAAATATAGATCCATGCTTGACTTCATAGTACAGGCATTGGCTGGGTGAAGTCCGAAGCTGGCTGTGACCATTATCTGTATAATTTTAATGTATCAATACCTGTTTTCCTGATGGAGGTAACATAGCTTTTATTCCTCCCTTTTTTCCCCCCACCATGGGAAGAATTGCCTTCCTTACCACAGCAGTTTCCAACTCTGTAAAGGCAGCAGTTTCCTACTCTGTAAATGAATATCTATCAAATTACAGAGATGAAAACTGGCTGCTGAAAAAAAGCCCAACCATCAGCCAGATCAATAACATGGGTTGTTTTAAGTAGGTAGAGTTCCCCCACCTGAGTTTGACACACCGAGCACGTTCAGCCTGGGTATTTGTCAGTGCCCTTCTCCTTCCGACGGTTTTATTTGTTGGCTGCAAGTTAAGGCTTCCCCTTGCAGGACCTCTCTGGGTTGCTTCCTCCAGTTCCCTTCTGCTTTGGACTGACTGTCAGCCTTGCATTTTCCTGGCTTGAAGGTAGTGAAGACCACTGGATTGGGATAGAGCCAGCAAAACAGCTCAGCAATGGTGCTTGCAGCCCTGGAACCTCGGCGTGGATTACGTGTGCTCCACTGGCAGAAAAACCTCCTCGTGCCCTGGCTGTGTCAGCTCCAGGCTGAAAGTGGGGGACAGGTTCAGGGTACCCTGAATATGCTTGATGACTCTGGCTGGCTGGTCCACAGGTGGCTGTGTTTCAAAGGGTGCTGTTTCTTGCATTGCCTTTTTTTATTTCCAGCACTAAAGTCAGTGAGGTTGTGCAGGGCTGGTCCCTTGTTTTTGAGGTCGTTTGGGAAATAGGTGATACTAAAATGGGGGTGGGATGGTTTCTAATGTTTATTGCCTGGGAATAGAAAATAAAACAAGTTTTGCTTTCTAACAACCCAGTGTCTTCCCTTGAAGTGTTCATGTGCTCCGTTTCTCGTAGACCATGAGCTGTGGCACTGTTTCTCTAACTTATAATGAGACTCTTTTGTACTTTTCCCGTGGAATGGCATAATCACAGAATCAATTAGGTTGGAAAAGACGTCTGAGATCATTGAGCCCAACTATAAACCTATAAATCACAACAAATTTAGAGTCAAAGCCATGCTTTAGATGCAGGCTCTGGGTGTTAACCAAGTTTGCACACAGAAGGATTTAGCCCATAACCTTGCTTCAGGTGTCCAGGGGGAAGTGCTTTCTGTAAAATTCCAAGTGTCCAGTGAGAAGTGTTTTCTATAAAATTTCCCCTGTTTCATCATCTCCTACAAGAATTTTCAGTAAACGCATATGCTTCAGCTCACACTTTTAGGTTTTCTCTCTGTGCCCCCTACCTTTTGTTTTGAATTTTTTTTTTTAATCTCAGGGCAAAGTTTTGACCTAATATGGAGGGGAGACAGTTTTACCTGGGTGAAAACTGAGTGAGGATGGCAAGGCTTGTCTTGTGGTCATGGTAGAAGCAGAGATAGAGGTTTGTAATTGAAAATAGCATGTAAAAAGCTTGTTTTGAATTTCTCAATGGAATCTAAGAGACTGGAGGGACGGTTCTGCATCCCCTCAGATACGGTACTTAATATTTATGCTTTCATTGCACCTTGACAAACATTTCACGTAGTTATTGCTTTGCTTGAATATGGAAATATGTTAATTATGGCCTTTATTGCGCTGCCTGCTCTTTTCCTCAGCCTTTTCTATTCAACCCTCTAGGTGGCCCAGCACAATGTGGCTTCTTTTCTTTCATTGAGCTCTTTCCACACTAATAGGGTCCAGGGTGATGTGGAGAACCATGTGCACAAAATTGGTGCACCACCCCCCATTCCTTTGTGGGCATGTCAGGTTAAATTCATATCAGCAGGAGGGTCACTGCCATGATTTTCAATAGCTCGAGATGAGGTGATGACTTCAGACAATGGTGCCACACTCTCCAGTTGGAGACACTTGCTTCACCAGTTGCAGTAGTTAATTAATATGCTAAAAATAGAAGCCAGTGATACAAATCGCTGCCTGTTGTACAACAAAGACTGGGCATGTGTAGCTTTGATAGCCAAGTTTATGGTGCTTGTTATGGAGGGAAGTTAGTTTAGAGCTAGAGGCAATGTAAGACTTTCTGGATGCTGAGCTTTAGTCACTCTGGGCCTCTGGCCATTCGCTCGCTGTCTCATTTGCATTATGAATGACATTAAGGCAGCTAACAAGGTTATTGGGCATAGAAATGTTCGCATGTGACCCCACGTGGAAGCAGACCTACAGCAGTGCTAGTTGGCAGGGACACTGTGCCTCTTTATTCAGCTTCCTAGGAAGACAGTTTCTGGGAGTGGATCTAAAATCAGCCACGAGAGCACCGGTGTTCGGATAACGTGGAGGTCGTGATGCGAGGCGAGGAATTTCAGAGGGCAGGTGGAGCTCTGTCCTTCACTCAGCCCGTTCTGCCTGGACATGGGACCTCCCTGCACCATCTTTTTACTACATCCTGCCTGAAACTCAGGACAAGGAGGGGAAAATTATGTAAAGTCAGTTGCTTCCCTTAGTTCCCATGCATAAGTGAGGGTCCGAGATCAAACATGGAAGTTGCTTCCCAGTTTAGTGGTGTGGTTATCGCTTACGTGTGTTTGTATAAATCCACATGAGGTAAACATGAAAACGATTTTGATCATAGAGTCATTAAGCTTGGAAAAGACCTCTAAGATCATGGATTCCAACCCTAACCCATCACTGTCATGTTCACCACTAAACCATGACTCCAAGTGCCACATCTGCATGTTTTTTGAACACTTGCAGGGATGGTGACTCCACTGCTCCCTTGGACAGCTGGTCCAATGCCTGATCACCCAGAAACTTTTCCTAATATCCAATCTAAACCTCTCCTGGCACAACTTTAGGCTGTTTTGTCTTGTCCTGTCCCTTGTTCTCTGGGAGCAGAGCCTGACCCACCCCTGGCTGCCCCCTCCTGTCAGGGAATTGTAGAGAGCAATAAGGCCCCCCCTGAGCCCCCTTTTCCTCCCTCAGCTGCTCCTCATGAGACTTGTGCTCCAGCTCCGTTCCCTTCTCTGGACACGCTCCAGCCCCTCAATGTCCATCTTGCAGTGACAGGCCCAGAACTGGACACAGCACTCGGTGTGAGGCCTCCCCAGTGCCCAGGGCAGGGGGACAGTCACTGCCCTGGTCCTGCTGGCCACAGCATTGGTGACCCAGCCCAGGAGCCATTGGCCTTCCTGCCCACCTGGGCACATGCTGTGCACCAGCAGGCCCAGGCCCTTTCCTGCTGGGCTCTTCCCAGCCACTCTTACCCAGCCTGGAGCTGCTGGGAGTTGTTGTGACCCAAAGGCAGGACCTGGCACTTGGCCTTGTCATCTCACTCATCTCTCTGGACTGGGCCCATCAATCCAGCCTGTCCAGATCCCTCTGCAGAGCCTTCCTGTCCTCAAGCAGATCAACATTCCCACCCAACTTGGTGTCACCTGAGAACTGGCTGAGGGTGCACTCGATCCCCTCATTCAGGTCATTTATCAGAAAGAAGTGGCCCCAGCATGAGCCCTGGGGACACCACTCGTGACTGGCAGGAAGTGCAATCCTGGAAGTGTAACTCTCATTCTCTTGCCACGTGCTGAGATCAGCATGCTCAGGTTTGTGTCCTGCACTGAGAATTTGGGAGTCGAAGTTCTCCTGTTGTCTCACTCATTAGTGGGGGGGAATATAATTTCATTTCCAAGAATCAGCTTTCCTATGTACAGTGGGTTCTTACTATTATAATAGTGCATAAATTAGTATTTTTATAATTATGGCCGTTCATATTCCTTACATCAGCCAGTGGAAATTTGCCCTTCAAAAGTGTCTTGTTGGAACGTGATGTCTGGTAGGAAGCAGCGTGCAGTGTTGGGCCTGAAGGTGGGAACCTGGTGGCTTTGTGAGACAGAGAAATCCATGTCAGGGTTTCAACTTCTTTTGTCTCCTCACTTCTAACACCCCCGTTCTGGTCCATCTGGGTGAATGTTATGTCCCAAGTGCCATTCTTACTGGACTTCTCCAATCCCAGAGATATATTCCAGCCTGGAGAAGAACATGCTGTCTCCACATCTATTGAAGTATGTGCCAGCTCTGAATTTGGGAGGCTGAGAAGAGCTCTCCATGTGTCTAAAAGTTCAGTGGTTACACAGACATCAGCAGGGTTACAGAATTTGTGAACAGAGGGGATTTGGGATCTGCAGCTGGGCAGTTTTCTGTAATCTGTTTATATTGATGTAATGTATTGCTCGTGGTTTATTTCTTATTATGTATTACTGTGGTTTACTCTTCCTTCTACTCCAGTTCCCCCAGCTGAAAGCTGGTAGAGAAAGGTTTGCTAACATTGAAAATTGGTAGAGAAAGATTTGTTAATAAGTTATTGTTGAAGCAAAGAACTTAAAAATCAAATTTCATCTTAGGAATATATCAAGATGTGGAAGATCTGGTATTTAGCAAGATAAACTATTGCTGATAAACCAGTGTTTGTGGCAGTATCATAAACCATAAAAGTGGCTTATAAAGATCACAGGATTTTATTTTAATTTCTCTTCTGATTTAACAGATGTGTGAGAGGAAGTTCTGAAGTGTATTTTCAGCTTGTTTCTTAAGAAGTAGTAGTAATGACAAATGTGATCTTTGTTCTTCGATTTCATAGCTATGGGCTGTAAGTGTTCTCACTTCCTAATTGCTAAGGTAGTAAAGATGAACCGTTAATTAAAATCTCTTTCCCGGACAGGTCTTTAAATGCTCGAATTAATTAACTCTTTAAAAATTGACGTGACTAAAAATCTCATTTTGGTCCTTTGTGATACCTTATTTCAGTTAGTTTTCTGGTTACACAGACTGGTCTAATGTGACCAAGACCCAAATTTCTGACATAAATTACAGAAAGCCTCCTTCTTCTCTTTCCTTTTCTTTAAAACTAAGGAAAGACTATTAAAAATTGTCCAGGTTTACTTTATGCATCAGTGAGAATAAAAGACTGAACTGCATTTCCATTTTAATTTGCAGGTCTGTTCCCCCTCCTTTGACTGCTTGTGATGAGCAGTGTGACTAATGAGCTCCATGGGACCAAAAAGAGTGGCACTTTTCCCTTTCTTCTACTTCCCCGGGTTTTATTCTTGGGTGTGGTTTTTTTTATGTTGCTTGCCTCTGATGTTTTGCAGCTTTTCTGGTCTGGGCTTGGACTAATTCCCAGATCTGTTCTTGCAGATTTTAACTTTGCCATGTACCCACCATCAATGATAGCAACTGGAAGTGTGGGAGCAGCCATCTGTGGCCTTCAGCTCGATGATGGGGACAGCCTCACGGACCTCCTGGCCAAGATCACAAACACAGATGTGGTGAGTGTATCACATTCCTCTTCTCCTTTCACTTCCCAGGGCGCAGTGGAGAACTGGGCCTGATCCTGAAGGATGAGTGGAGAGAAGGAGGGGGTTGCTTCTGCAGGGAAGTGAGTTGCAGGTGTGGACCCAGCACTTTGGTTTGAGTCTCCAAAGCCTGATCTCCTGGAATTCAGTTTTTATTCAGGCTCGGTGGGGAGAGCCTTCTTTGCCTGCCCAGGCGGGTGGTCCAGCAGGATGAGCCTCCTCAGGAACCCTGGGTGATGAGGTGAGCAGGCAGCATTAAGGGGCATAAAGAAAACCAAGAGGTGCTGTTGGTCCTGTGCTTGCAACCTTGAAACTGCTCTTCTAGCCCTCCTTCAGGTATCACCTAAAAATTCTTGGCTTGGAGGAGATGAATAATGACCTAATTTTGAGGCAGAACGTGAAATAGGCACAACTCAAGCTGTCCTTAATGTGTGCTAATTTATTGTTTTTAATTCACAGAGTAAATATGTGGCATTATTACATCCGTGATGGCATTGTTAAATGAAGATTTGGGTCTGTGATTTGCTTAAAAGGAGTAATTAGTCCAGTTTACTTAAAAGGGGAGAATTTTGATATTTCTTTTTTTTTTTTTTTCTTACAATCAGATTGATTCTAATTTTCAAATGCAGTTCTGGGGTTTCTCATTTATTTTAATTCGAATTGGATTTGCACAGAAAAAGGAATATTTCCAGTTCAGAGTGTTTGAAGTCTAAACCATAGAATCACAGAATGGGCCTGGGTTGGAAGGGACCTTAAAGCTCATGTCATTCCAACCCCTTGCCGCAGGCAGGGACACCTGCCACTATCCCAGGTTGCTCAGAGCCCTGTCCAGCCTGGCCTTGGACACTTCCAGGGATGGGGCAGCCACAGCTTCTCTGGACACTCTGTACCAGGGCCTCCCCACCCTCACAGGGGACAATTTCTGCCTCATATCCCATCTAAAGCTCTCTCTCAGTGTGAAGCCATTGCCCCTCTCCTGTCACTCCAGGCCCTTGTCAAGAGTCTCTCTCCATCTTTCCTGTCAATTCCCTTCAGGCACTGCAAGGCCACAATGAGGTCACCCCAAAGCCTTCTCCACTCCGGGCTGAACAATCCCAATTCCCTCAGCCTTTCCTCCCAGCAGAGCTCCATCCCTCTGATCCCCTTGGTCCCTCTGAGAGGAGGGACACCTTCTGTTCCTGAGACAATTGGGTGTAAGACCTATAAGGCCCTTTTGCTGCATCTTGCAGTTTGGGAAAAATTTGTGTACTGTGCTGATCTTTTCTATCCAGATTGTTTAAGTGAAGGAAAATACCTACAAGAGCATCTTAGTAGTTCTTAAGTGGTTAGAAGATAGGGTTTTCATTTTGCAGTTAAAATGCCTTCACACATTTTCTTTTAAATGTAGCAGGACTTTTTTGACAAAAGCATGCTTTTTGCCATTCTGGTGAAAATCTACCCAGACCTGACTTGAGCCTACATTCTTTCAAAATAAAAAATTAATACTCTTCCCAAATAACATAGAACTCCTAATATTTTACTGTTCCCATCTCCTCTCCAAGAGTCTGTCAGCATTGGGTAGAGACCAGCCTCCTTCTCTTTGTTCCTGGTCTCAGCCCACAGTAGCACAGATTATAAAGGAGAGTCTCACTCATCCCCCATATCAGAACAAAAGGAGTCAAAAGGAGCTTCTGGATAATTTAATTGCTAAAAAATATAAGCCTTTGCTGAAATTAGAGGTGCTGTTATTTTTTTCAAGGTGTTTTCATTGTTGAGGCAGAGGTAGCCTTAATTCCTTGCAAGCTTTGAAGCCTCAGTCTACCCAAAGGTTGCTAAAATTTTTGAGCTTGGGCAAAATAGCATATATCTCATTAGCTACCTATTTCAGTTTGGGAGAAATATTTTGCTAGGTATTTTCTTTGTGAATTTTGCACTGGAAAAATAAAAAAGGGCCCAGGACTGGAAACTCATCCCACATGATGAAGCAAGAGAGAGAGAGAAGCAACTGAAAATGGGGTCTCAGAGAAGCATGGGGCAGGGTTAGCAATAGGTAGTAATACCAACCTCATGTGTAAAATGTATTGTTGGAAAAAATGTACTGTCTGGATTGTGTAAGAGTTGGCCCAAGGCTGTGTTAATAAAGAGTAAAGACTATTGTAATACATTTTACACTGGGACTTAATTAAAGTTGAATGAAGAGCTTCAGTTCTCTCACTTCCGAATTTCTGATGCCTGAGAGCTGTTCCTGCAGTGGCACAATTAATTCATTGTCACTGTGTGAATGATTTTGTTTTCCAGTGGGGGCTTAGGGAAGAGGGAGAAATGAGAGTTCCCGGGCTTTAGGGCCATCATGTGGGAGAAAAGTGGGGAAGTCAAGAAACTAACAATTCTGCAAAAAAAACCTTCTGGCCCCCTGTGCCTTGTGGTAGCCCACAGGAACCATCAGACAGCTGGGGAAGAGTCCTCAGCCAGAGGGTGCCAGGGCTTTTACTTCATTTTTGTTTTGGAATGTGTGATTGCTTAGCATGGAAACAGATGATAGGACTTTAGCACTGGCTTTTCAAAAAATGTCACTGTCTTAGGTGAAGCATGAAAAATCTCAGCTTCAAAGCTGCAAGCAGATGAAAAGAAAGAATGGTAATGAAACCCTGATGCAACTTAAGTGCAGTGAGCTTTTCTGAACTTTCACTGTTTTATAATGATAATTTAAGGATGCAGTCTGTTTGCTGGAAAATAGCGGCATTAACCAGGAGGCTGAAATCAATGGTGGTGTTATTTTAGATTTACATTAGTGTAACTTAGACTGGAGTTTGGCATTTACAAATAAAATGAATGTTTTTAATGATGTTTAATTAAGAATTAGACAAAAATACATGATTAATAAACAACATATAATTTAGAGCCCAGCTGTTGGGTAAGCAGACAACCAGCACGAGTGTTTCTTTGAAAAACACATTGGTGTTGGATATCCTTGTAGGAATCCAGAGGAGTGCCCCAGACTTGAGATGGGGTTGTCCAAGGCGTCCCTGCCACTGTCATTTTAGGAATAACCAGTTATTTCTGGTAAATAGCTGACCTGGGCTGTTTGGTGAGGGTTGCATCACAGGCTGGAGAAAGTGTGACAACGGGGCCAGGCAAACCCTGGTTTCATTACTCCTTCCACCAACCAAAAGAAGCAGCAGGGAGCTTGCTCTTGGAGAAGCTCAGCAGCCTGAAGGGTAGTGAAAGTGGCTCTGCACGGTGCATCTGAACTGCCTTCCCTGACTGTTACTGTTCCTCAGAGCCACTAAGAGCTAATCCCACACAACCGAGGGAGAGGATTCTCCCCCTCTCCTCTGTTCTTGTGAGGCTCCACCTGGCGTACTGCGCACAGTCCGGGTGCCCCCAGCATAAGGAACTGTTGGAGCAAGTTCAGAGCAGGCCACGGAATTGATAAAGGGAACTGGAGCAGCTCCCCTGTGGAGACAGGATGGGAGAGTTGGAGAGAGCTGTTCAGCTTGGAAAAGAGAAAGTTGTGTGGAGACCTCAGAGCACCTTCCGGCATCTGCATGGGCTACAGGAAAGCTGGAGAGGGACTTCTCATCAGGAACTGTAGTAACAGGAGAAGGGGTAATGGCTTCAAACTGAAAGGGAGTAGATTTAGATTGGAAATTGGGAAGAAATTAGGAATTAGAACTAGAATTATTATAATTAGAAAGGGTGGTGAGGTCCTGGCACAGGTTTCCCAAAGAAACTGTGTCTGCCCCAACCTCGGAAGTGTTCATAGCCGGGTTGGATGAGACTCTGAGCAGCCTGGTCTAGAACAAGGTGTCCCTGCCCGTGGCAGAGGGGTGGAAAAAGATTGCCTTTAAGGTCTATTTGAACCCAAACCATGCTGTGCCTCTGATTCTAGCTTCACAGAGCTCTTCAGGATGGAGATTGCGTGTTCCAGTCTGTTCTTCTGCTAGGGGCTGGGAACATTTCCTTTGTGTTTGCTTGAAGAGGAGAGGCTGGTGAGCGAAGAGTTAATAGACCTACTGTCAGGAAGCCTCAGAGCTCCCTGTGCATCTCTTGGTGGGTCATTGCAAAGGAAAAATAAACAACTCAGGAAGTCAGGAATTCCCATAGCATCCCAGACCAGCACTCCAGTTCAAGCAGTATCCTGTCCCTGGTGGAGCCAGCTGCTTTGGAGGAGGATACGAGCATCCCTGCTGTGCACAATTACGGGATGTGAGGAAGGATAGCTGAATGGGTAGGGCACATTTTAAGACCTTGCAATCAATATTCTGCTTTGCTTGAGACCTTTCCTGGGTAAATCTATTCCCTCATCTCCTGGAAAAGCAACCATCCAGGTTGCATCTGGATGACACACGGAGTTGGGTGTCCCCAGCATCAGAAGCCAGGGAGAGGTTTTTGGTCAGAGCCAATGCCTGTATGTGGGCAGAAGTCATCTCTAAAAGTCTGTTCCCAGATGGTAACTGGTGTGTATTGAGTGGTTTGGAAAATCTAAAGCATATTTAAGGGCCTGAAGTAGAAAAACTGCAAGGAACCAAGCATTTTTTAAAGGCTTGTCGAAAGAGCTGGCCATGAGCCCTTAAAAATGTGGAGAGGGGATGTTTTAAGACTGGATCCATAATAAATGGCATTTAAAATATCTCCACTTACACGTGCCACATATGTCAGTGCTGGGATTTTTTTTTCTTCTCAAGATCAGAGACATCCCTTAATAAAGATCTGCAGATTTGTGCACAGAAACGGAAGTGAGGAACTACCATGCTCAAGAATTCAGAGCTGCAGTAAAAAAATCATGGAAATCTATCTTGAATGGATCGCGCTTGAACATTGTCCCTACAGCACATCCACCATTTATCCCCTCCTTTGTAGCATCTAAGGCCTGTGGTTTTGGAAGCAAGAAACAGGACTTGCTGTATCTTATCCCGCCTTATTTGTTGCAGACCGCATTTTGTATGCAAGGAAACAACAGGCGAAATAGCCTCCCAGAGAAAGGAAGAATGAGATAGTTTCCTAAGTTGTCTTTGCCTGAGTTGGCAGCTGCTCCGTTTCATTCAGCTTTTTGTTCCCCAGTGAGTGCTGTGCGTGTGTAGCAACAATGGGCTGATGCAGTGACACCGCGGGCTCATGGCGGAGTTCCGTCGGGTCCCTTGACAGGCGCGGCCGCGGCCCCCGAGGAACGGCGCCGCAGCCCCCGGAGCAGCTCCCGCGGATCAGCCGCTCCAGCAGGGAATCCCTGCTCGCCTCCTGCGGCTCTGTGGAACACAGGCGGGTCCTCCCAGCTTTTTGAACATCCCTTTTTTCACTGAACGCTCAGGGCATTTGTTACGGCAGCATAAATCCCACACCTTTTCACGTCTTCAAAGTATTACCTGGTAGAGATTACCAGAAATCCCAGGTCACACTGAGCAAGGAGTATCGTGGCATCTGCCCCTGCATTGCTCTGCTGGTGTGTTGGCTTTACTCTCACTTTTCCCTGTTCTGAAAACATTATTCTCTCCTGTTTGCAATGAGAAATACCCACAGCAGCAACAGGAAACCAGCAAACTGAGTGGTGAAGCAAACAGTGGAACTGAATCTAGAAAGGACGCTGTTGAAACTGCTGAAAAGACCAAAAAATTGCAGAGAAAAGTGCCCTGTGTTTCAAATTCTTTATGTTAGTCACCTTATTTATTGCATTATTGCAATAATGTGGCAACAGTAAGTGGAGAAGCACTGGCATGAATGAGTTTTTTGAGTTTTTTTGTTTGCTTTTATTTTTGAATGAGATGTCCTTGTTAGTCCACATGAAGTATCCTTTGGAACAGCAAATTACTATTTTCTGTACTTCCATCTGGAAAAAGAGACATAGACACCTATCTGTGATTGATGCTTTTTGTTACAGTAGCAAAAACATACATTCAGGAGGGAAAATATTTCTGTTTTTTAACTGCATCCATTAGATGTGAGATCACTGTAAATACAGTAAATGGATCAGATATTCCCACAGCAGCTTTCCAGGCTCTTGCTTTGGAGAAGGTCAGTGAGGTAAAGGCCAGCGCTCAGCACACAAAGGCCCCACTTTGGGAAGGAATCCCTGTTTATGTCAACAATGAAGCATGTGCTTTGGAGAGGTCTGAATTGGGGCTTAAATGTGAACCAGTGGAGGAATCCAGCCGGCTTTTGTGTGTAGGAGTACAGATGACATGTTCCACACTGGAATTTATGTAAATCCCAACTCTTTAATGCATGTCTGATTGCTGCTTTCTTAGATTATCCAAGCAATGCATACATGACTAATGAACAGTACTGTCATTTTAGATCCTGCACCTAAAAAAAGTCCTTTAGTGATTTCCCTTTTTCAATTAATTTTAAGAAAGAGGAAGAGATTGGGGGCCTTAACACTTATTTGTGAAGTAATTAATATGTATGTGGAAAGCTAACCACCCTCTAACACAAAAATGCCAGGAGGCTTTTTTAGCATTCCCAGCTTTGCGATTTTGGGCGGTGCAATGCAGGAGCCTGTTGGTTGAGTTGAGTTGGGTTGAGTGGGAGGCCTTCCCTCATAGCTTGCCAATGAACCATAAATGCCAGTTTAAAACTAGAAGCTGGGGGCCAGTATAGGAATATGTGTACCACAGAAGTGTTGAAAAGTTCGAGAAAGTGAATTATGTGTAATATTCTGCAGGATCTTCCCTAGGGCTTGTACTTTCTTTCAAGATTGTCATGAATGGAAATTGAAATTTTCAATGATTATTGACTTGAATAAGTAGCTCATGCCGCAGAGCTGCTGATTCCTCCTTCCAGTTGTTTTCACTGCCAGCATTTCTATCATAGCCACAAGGCTGCCCCTCATCAGACACAGGAAAGCTTTTATTTTCCTTCAAATGCATTTCAAGTGTGCTAGTAAAATCACCAGGGATGAAAGAGTTTCAGAATGAAAAAAAAAAAAAAAAGAAATCCCAAAGTTAATTGCCTTTTTAGTTCTGTAGATGCTGAAGTAAAAATAAAACTATGGAATGGAAAGTACCAGAACTACTTTAATCATTAAAACTACTAGACCATATAGAAGAATGGGGAAGTTGATCCATGTGACACACACTTAAAAAAGTTTATTATAAAAACAACAAAGGCAAACCCTGCAGTATTCTGAAGGAACGGCCTGGTCCTTGTGTTGCAAAATCTGGGGTCATACTGCAGTGCATTATAGTGTTCTTTCAAGGCAGATCTGTTGAAAATAATGCAATTCATGGGTTTTTTCTTTGATATGTTCTTAAAATTTAATTCTCTGTTGTCAGAGCCATCTAGAGCTTTCAAAATGAAAGTCCATCAGTGAAACGTACATCAGTACACATGCAGCAAATCCCCATGACACTTGGAGGGGTTAAAAATACTGCGTCATGGGAAGACCAGACTGTTTGTCCTGATGGGTTTTTAGTAGTTCTTTGTATCATGTCCCTAACTTTGGACAGCATCTTTTTGGAAAACTGTTTCATGTTGAATGCAGTGTGCTGGTCATTTTTACTGTAGGTTTCTTTGTTTTAAAGAGTTCCGTGGTTTTAAGTTCAAAACCTGAGTGTAGACTAGAGAAATAATACACAGTGGCCTGTGGATTCCCATATGAAATGAAATCCATGTAGCAATTCCAGTCGAGGCCACTTCATAGATTTTGTGTACAGAATGGAGACACCAGAAGTGACCCATTTCTCTATAGGATTACCTGGAGATTTCAGCCTCTTCATACTGGAAGTGAATCATAATATTGCCCATGATAAGTTTTTATAGTGATGGTGTAAATGACCATACATGAGGGTGTTTAGGAACAGACAAAGCTGACTCCGAATGCTCGAGCCTCATGTTCCGCATGTCTCCACCCTTCCTTCCCCAAGCCTGCCTGCAAGGAAATTGCCTCATTAAGCTTTTCAGACTGAAGCTGCTTAAAAAAAAATCTGGCTTGTTTTCAGAAGGACACAGTACTTTGAAACTGTGCTTTGAAAGAAGAGGTTCTTATACCCAGAAAAAGCGCATTACGAGTGTTGTCTGTTACAAGGGTCTCCAAACTGATGCCCCCGCACTTGAAAATGCCTTGACCCACGCAGTGATTTGTTGTCATTGCCCTCTTACACACAGGTGAATGCTTACAATGGACCTAAAGTCCTCCCTAGCTGATAATGGGGGATTTTCTTTATCTGAGGACAGGATTTTGCAGCCAGCAGCTGCTGGCTGGTAGCCAAGAAAAATGGGTGTTCATTACCCACCGGAGCTAATTGCGCCCATCACGAACGTCAGCGTTGCCAGCAGAACAGATCCTCTTCACCAGATGTGTTTTTCCCAGTCAGGCTGGGATGACAAAATAAATCCTCCATGCATGAATATTTCAAACTCTCCCCAATAACCAGGTACAGTGTAGAAAAAAAGGGATGTGTAGGTCAGGGCTCAGCTCCTCAGTGTTGCAGTCACTTCCCATAGTGGGTTCACAAGTGCCTGTGGAACCCTGTGGAGGTCAGTGCCCTGCTCTGTTCTTCAGCTCTTCTGCCTGACAGTGGAATGGTGATGCTCAGTCTCACCACTTCTTCCAGATGCTGTGGGGGCTCTGGTTAAAGCACAGTGTGTGCTATGAAAATCCTCATACCAATCCCTGCCTTGCTCTGTTCCCTAAAGACTCCTGGAGACACCCAGCTCTTAGGCAGGCTGAGGCTGCAGGAAGTTTACAGTATTAGTGCCTTTTCCAGAAGGACTCCTCAGGGCTCCCTTTAGAAAATGCCATTTCTTGTAGCACCACGTGTCCCCCTGCACAGTGTCAGATTGATACTCCCAGCGCCAGTACACTGAACATGGTTGGCATTGTGTTCATACAGTCACAGCTTGGGTTTTACTTTTAAGTTTCTCCTATAACTCAGGCTTTGTCAAGGTTTACTCACACTTTTTTTTCCGGTTGAATAACCACGTTATTTCGTCTTCCAGTGCATTATCAAGAGTGTGGAACATCCTGTAAGTATTTTAATAGTCGTCTTTTTCATCGCTACATCTGTTTTAAATATGGTGAATCCTTCGCATTTATTTCTATATTTATACTTCATGTTTATTGTGGGACTCCTGATGGGCAGGCTCCCATATTTATGTTGCTGTACTGTACCCTGCTGTTTCTCTGAATGTTCTGTAGTTTGTAATGAAGTGCTCTCTGGGAACTGGTTGTGTGTTCAGAAATTGATTGGACATGGCACTCAGTGCTCTGGTTGTCAAGGTGGTGTTTGCTCAAAGGTTGGACTCGATCTCAGAGGTCTTTTCCAACCTGAATGATTCTACAATTCAGTAATGCAGCTGCATGTTTGGGGCTTGTGTGAATTTTCTCTAGTGTGAATTTTCACAGATAGTTTGACTTTTGTTGCCTCTGCCTGAGGGGCCCAAATGTGTGACAGATAAAACTGCACCCCAGAGCACCATGCTTGTTCAGGGACCTCAAAACTTCTCCAATTTCCCATCAGTTTGCTTTGTATGAAGTGCATCTGTCTGTGTGATCTTGGTACAGCACGTGGAGGTTATTTCAGGATAAAATTGCAACATTTTGTAGAGAAGACCAACTTAGGTGGCTTAACCCTGCATAGAAGAATGAAAGATTGTTTCTCTGTAATGCTTAGGTTCCTGCTCGAGAAGACCACATAAATCACATAATCATAGTCATGGAATGGCTTGAGTTGGAAGAGACCTTAAGGATCATCCAGTTCCAACCCCCTGCTGTGGGCAAGGACATCTTCCACTATCCCAGATTGCTCAGAGCCCCATCCAGCCTGGCCTTGGACACTTCTAGGAATGGGGCAGTCACAGCTTCTCGCAGCGACCTGAGCAATCACTGGACAATCTCTGGTTGATCAAAGACCAGTAAAATATTAAGATTTAGAGCCTAATAAATACAGCATGAACAGTGTTTAGCCCAGGGAGTTTATACACAGTGATTACCTCTCAGAATTCAAGGCTGATTCGTGTCAGAGCAGGCACCTCTCGGAAGCACCTGTCCGACGCTCTTCCAACTTTTGCTAGCTCAGTAAAGAAAAAATAACCACCTTTATCTTTACTAATAGATAAATTTGCTTGCTTTTCTCTAGGACTGCCTTAAAGCTTGTCAGGAACAGATCGAGGCGGTGCTCGTGAACAGCCTGCAGCAAGTCCGGCAGCAGCAGCAGCAGAGCAACCCCTCCAAGACAGTGGATGAACTGGACCAGGCCAGCACTCCCACAGATGTGAGAGACATCAACCTGTGAGGACATCGGCACACAAAGTCACGCTTGCTCCCCCAGACCCTTTATTTTTGTTATTATTTTTAGAGTGAATTTTTTTTTAATCTGCGCCCACATAGAACATATTTAAAGCTCTTTTAGGTATAAAGAAAAACAAAAAAAAAGTACAAAAACTGAATAATGAAAAAAAAAAAGCATTTGGTGCCTGTGATGTTCTACAGAAGGGAATCCCACGATATATTTGGTAATTGCTATTTGATTATGTATCAGTGATATTAAATGCTTATAAAAGCATACAAAGTAGCTAGATCAATGTAAGCCTGCATTTGTGGGAACAAAGTAGAGTATACTTGTCTGTGTATTATGAACTAGTGCATACACCCCTTTTTTAGATTTAAGAAAGGAATCGTGTGTGCGATTTTATGGCTTGACTAGATTGCAAAGCAATAGAATAAGGGGTTTAGGGCAAAGTGGGAAAAGATCCCTGAAGCAATTGAACCATTTTGAATGCAGAAGAGATTTGCTGATCTGTCACCTCTGTTATTAGTCAGAAGTGTTTGTTGGATCTCTGTTAGTTTTGTTTACTCTTGCTGTCTGTGGTAGCTGCTACCTAAGAAAGAAGATGCTTTATTTTACCAGCCAGAAGAGCAGGTGTCTTTTGGGCTTTTTTTTCAGTTGATTTTTTTTTTCCCCTGCAACTTCCCCTCTGCCCTTCATGACTTTTTATCTACTTTTCCTTCTGAAATGGTTCATTCTAAACACAGCAGCATCTTTGGCATGAGGGCAATTCCATTTACCCAGCCATGGGCCGAGCCAAAGTTCCCAAGTGTTCACGGTCAGTGGGGGGAATGCACGCATTAATCCCGACCTGTTGGCTGGGTAGACCACCTCCAACCTTTGGATTGCAAGATGTGGTGAATCATCTAGGAAAAGCATTATATTCCTTTACAGTGCTAATGCTTCACGTCCATGTTAACGTCTGGCAGCTTCTTAGTTTGGCCCCAAAGACATTTAAATGATGCTCTGTCCATCTTCCCTTGTAATAGCTCCTCACTGTGTTAAAGAAGATGAGGTTTGGTTTGCTCCCTCATCTCTCTTCCCCCCAACTCCCCCCCCACACTTTTTCAGCATTTCAGTAACTTTATTGATCCACAGTGAGTGTTTTTGTAAACCATTTCATTCGAAAAGCACTTTGAAAATTGTTCCTAAGGGATTAAATGAGATGGTTTATGACAATTTTGCCGAGGAAAGAAAAACAAACAAACAAACAAAAAAAAAGTTAAAAAAAAAAAAAAGAAAAGAAAAAAAGAGACGTCACAAAAGCAAGGCTTTTTATAGCTTTTTATAGTCAATATTTTCCAGTATCTGGTGTACTCAGTTAGTTGTGGTGTTGCTGGAAATACCAACACCCGCTTCAGATGACATTCCTGTCATGACATTCCGGATAAAAGCCTGACCATCTGTATTGTTCAGTGTCACAGAAGGATCTTAATACCACCTGCATGTTTATCTATGGACAAGGAAAGAAAATTGCTGGTGCAACAGCCATGGTGGTAAACATCGAGGTGCGTGACTTGGAGTTTTATTACAAAGGTGTATTCAGTGTACTTGAATTTATTTTCCTGCTCCACCTGTAACAAAGAGGCATTTAGATGGCAAAGAAGTTGGAGCAACTTTTGGTGGTTTTTTTTGGTTTTTTTGTTTGTTTGGGGTTTTTTGGTTTTTTGTTTTGTTTTGGTTTTTTTTGCACAATTGTATTAACAGTTTGCAGATATCCAATATGAAGCTGTTGGTTGAAATGTTAATGTTTGCATTTTTAACACAAAAATCCAGAAAGAACATGCTACTTCGAGAATATTATATGTATGGACTCAGCCTATTTGGCTAGATGAGGGTAGAAAATGGAGTGAGATTCTAAGGTTTTGTTCTTTTTTTGGTTTTGGGGGTTTTTTTTCTGGTTTTTTTTTTTTTTTGCGCTGCTAAGAAGCTATGATTTGTTTCATTCTTATTCACATTAACAGTACTTAGCTGTATTGTTTCACTGAGTGTGCTGCTATTTTATAAACATTTTTATAATATATTATTTTACTGCTTAAATTTCAAATCCTGAAGTAGATGGTTAAGTGGAGATATGATGAGTTCTTTGATTTACTGGAAATGCCCTGTACAGGTTTCTTTTTTCCCCTAATAGCGTGTTCATGATTATTTTTTTTCCTTTTCCATTTTTATTTTATTTTTCCTTCTTTCTTCTTTTTTTTTTTTTTTACCTCCTTCCTTCCTGATCACATCCTGCAAAGATGGTATACTTACCTCAGGTTTGCTGGACAAGAAATGGTTCCCATTTTCACAATACCTCACACAGTGACAGTTTGGTTGCCCCGGGACCCGCCGGGGAGAGGTTGCAAGCGCCGAGGCGGGGCACTGGCTCCTTTTTGGTCTCTGGTATCCTTTTCATAGTGGAAAAAATGCATTGACTCTCCACTGGTGAGCAGGTCTGTCCTCCCCAAAGCTGCTGCTGGGCACAGCCTTGGCCTCGCCTCCCTCCTCGACGTTCTGCGTTGGGAGCACATGGAATTCTGCGGCGGTGTCTGTCCTGGAGGAAAAAGTAGCTGATGTTGTTGAAGCGAGGCTGCAGATCCACATGCAGATCAGATCAGATGAGGTCAGATCAGATCATTCCTTGGCAGCCCTGTCCCGTGGCTTCATGGGGAGCTGTGCCAGAGGGTCCTGATGGTGGAGTGACTTCTCTGAGTGCTGGCGCCATGTCCATCATGGTGGCACGGTTCGCTCCATGCCATAGGCCAAGTGTAGCAGGACCTGTGTTTAGGGTGCCTGCCCCTGCTCCTTGTCCCACCTCCTGCATGCCCCAGTCCCACAGCGGCCGTGGGATCACAGGGATGATCCCTGCTGTGGATCACAGGGATGATCCTGCTGTGGATCGCAGGGCTGATCCCTGCTGTGGAACACAGGGATGATCCCACAGTGTCACCCCTCTGCAGAACTGAAGGGGCAGGGGCTGAGTGCCACCTCCGAGGTCGGCTCCTCTGCAGCAGGGTGAGGTGAGCTGGGCTGGAAGGAGCAGCACCATTCAGCATTCCCAGTCCCTCGCGGGGTCCTGGTGGGTCTGTGTGTGTCCGCCACCAGGGTGAGGAGTCCTCGGCTGCAGTGACGTGCTCAGCAAGTGCCAACCCTCTGGTTACAGTGTACTGTATGTTTGAAGGCTGCAAACCCTACAAACTTGAGCGCTTTCACAGTAGCTTTCAGAATAAAATGACTGCCTAGTACTTCTCTTTTACCAGATGTTAAAGGAAGCGTGTTGTTACTGCAAATGAGGTGTGAGATTTCCCCCCCTGAATTGCAGAAATCATAAACCTCCCAACTGATTGATAAAGAAAGAATAGAAAATGTGTTGCTGATTCTGCCTTCCCAAGTGCCAAAGGATTGGTACAGTTTCTAAAAGTTTCTCTCTCAGCTTCCTATTGATGGTACTTTGATGATCTTCTCCTCCTTCCCGTTACTGTAGTGTAGGAGCACCTCATAATGTATTTATTTGTATTTCCAACATGCTTGTGAAAGAGAAAAATAGCAATTAATCCCATGTCAATGTCAATGATTTATGCTTGAGTAATCAGACAGCTCCTAATTACTCAGCAAACCACCTGGCCACTGGATTTTTTCCACTATGTTTATTACCATGTTCTCATGTACCTCAGAAATCACTCTTGGTTGCACAGTTCCTGTTCTCAAACTTTTTTGGGTTTTGTTTTGGGTTTTTTTGTTGGTGTTTTTTTTTTTTTTTTTTTGCTTTATTGAGTGTGATGCCATATCAAGTCAACGTTATTCTCTCACAAATGTGCTCTTTAAGAGGTGTGGATGTTTATGTGGTCAGGGGATGCTAGAAAGTGTGGTAGTAGGCATCAGTGTAAACAAAAGTATTTAGAAAGTACACGAGGTTGTTTTTGATGGATAAGACTCTGATACGGTGTAGTCTTGATTGCCTTTTAAAAGGTCTTTGTTCAGTGTTGTCATTTTTATTAATAACCTATTGTTTTGACTAGTTTAAAGATGGTTTTAAGAAAAGTGTTTTGGCGGGATTAGGTATGCTGTATGGACAATAAACTCACCTTGACCTAAATTCACTTGCCTTGCTTTTATTCCTTTAGTGAATTTGGTTGTATCGCTCACTCCATGGTGGTGTTTCCCTCGTGAGATTTGATTCTAAAGCCTCTGGTCTGGATAGATGGTGTTAGGTGTTAGCAGGCATATAAAATGAAGACTGCAGTCACAGAATGAGTCTGCCTCTAAAATGTAGCTGCCTTCCCACTGGATAGGCAAATTCTGGCACGTAGTCCCATGAGATTCAAGGAGAACAAAGTCCTAAAAAGTGGTAAATTGCAGGATCAAAATATTTTGTGGGAATCAAATTGAGCTGGTGAAAAGCCACATGGAGTGCACATTTTTGCAACAAATTGAAATACGTTTTAAATCTCTGCTCAGTTGTTTGTTGCACTGGAATACTATTGCAAAAATCAGATTGTTTTTCTTTCTATAAACCTGGGGAAACAGTGAGTAAAAGGAGTGGGATTTATGGTGAGGCCAGTGGGAAGAAATGAATCCATTGTCTGGAGTCTGCTTCCTCAGCCTGTGGCCTGGAGCGCAGGATGCTCAACCTCTCCCTCTCCCACATCTGCTTGTGGATGCCTGCTGTGAAGTGACCGAGCTCCTGTGTGATGTGTTTGGCCTGACCTCTCCTCCTCTGCCATCCTGTAGCAGTCTTCTCCTGAATTTCCAGCCCTTTTTCACCCCTGGGGAGAGCAAAGAGATCATGAAGAATGAAGAAGAGGCATTTGGGCAGACATACTGGGAAACACGATCATAAAGTGAAGTACACTGCCAAACCCAAAGATAAATAAAAGGGAAAAAACCCCAAAAGGCAAACTTTAAGATAAAATGAACAGGGAGAAGGAAAAAAAAAGGAAAAAACAAATGTTGCTAAACTGAAGAGACAAACAAGCAAAATAAACAGAAGCAAATAGGAAAAATCATGGATGGAAATACAAATTAATTATGAATTATGGAATGAATATGAATGAATTAAAAATGAATAGGAAATCGGGATTAAATCAGGAGGCAAAAAAACCCACAGAAGAGGGATAAATCGGGGGTCAGGAGATACAGATCTTCCTAGCCATAATGATATAATCTTGGGACCTGTGGTTTTAGGGAAAGTCTCTGAAGACTTCCCTGCCAGATGTCTTGTGAGCCTTGCATTTCCCAGCTTATCTGCGGCAGAGGTCGAGATTCTAAAACATCACAAGTCCAGGGTTTTCCCTGACCACCATTGAACAACATGACCAGCAATTTCCGGCATTTAGTAGGCTCAGCTTGGAGCCTGTGAAGGACTGGAACTGTGCAGTGACCGAGCTGTGAGCAGACTGATGAGGGTGTGGAGTCTCCTCACTGGGGATATTCCGGAGCTGTCTGGACACAATCCTGTGCCCTGCGCTCTGGGCTGGCCCTGCTGGAGCAGGGAGACTGTACCAGCAGTACGTACCCCACTATGGTCCCTTCCAACTTGACTCATCCTGTGCTCCTGTGACTGTGATTCTATTTAAAAGGGTTCTCAAAGGGGATTTGCATTCCAGCTGGGCAGTTGATGTTTCTGCTGATGCAGCCGGGAGAGAACACTGAAACTTGTGGGAGTCTCAGTGGGAACATTTGCCAGGGAGAACATCCGGTCAGTGCTCTGCTGGGCTCCAGGGGCATTGTGAGGAAGGGCATCCCTCAGCAGCAGTGGCATTCAATCAAGACCTATTAGGATTACAAACAGAGGTGAGTAAAGCTGAGGCATTTACGCTGAGGTAAGAAAAACCAGATTTTTGCTGCAACCTGTTAGAGATAGAAAGGAGCTGATGCAAAGAACAATAAAAGGGAAAATGTCAGTCCTTAAATGCCTGTCCTTCTGTGGAAATGATGTGGTGCTAGCTTGGTCTTGCTATTGAGTTTTCTCTAAAAATAAACTGGGTTGTTATTTGAGCTCTTCCAAAATGCAACAAGCAGAAACTGCAAGAAGAATTAGGCCAGAGCAGTGAAGGAGAGAGGGAAAGGTCAGCAGACCAGCTGTATTTGGCTCCTCAGATTACTCAGGAACCCTTCTTAGAGCAAAAGCTCTGGTTCATCTGACAGAGGACTCGCAAGCGTCCCTGAAGAGCAATAGATTGACCTTTCTAATGAGGGTTTTCAGAACTTGAGCAAAGCTGTGAATGGGACATAACCAGCTGGAGGATGAGGGATGAAATCAGCATTGTCACCCAGCATAGTCAAATAAAGATTTATCTCAATTTTCCAGCTTCCTCATATTGTCTCTGAGAGGAGAACTCATCACAATTCTGCAGCTTCCTCAGGAGGGGAAGAGGAGGGGCAGGCCCTGATCTCTGCTCTGTGGGACCAGGGACAGGACCCAGGGAACGGCTGGAGCTGTGTCAGGGGAGGGTTAGGGTGGATATCAGGAAAAGGTTCTTCCCCCAGAGGGTGGTGGGGCACTGCCCAGGCTCCCCAGGGAATGGTCACAGTCCCAAGGCTGCCAGAGCTCCAGGAGTGCTTGGACAGCGCACTCAGGGATGCACAGGGTGGGATTGTTGGAGTGTCCTGTGCAGGGCAAGGGGTTGGGCTCGATGATCCTTGTTGGTCCTTCCAAGTCAGGATATTCTATAATTTCATGACTGTAAATTCAACTGGTTTGCTTCTCTGAGAAGCTTTTTATTCCAGTTACTTTGGATCTGCTTCTCAGACACAACGAAGTCTTTCTGGTGTGCACTGATGGTGATGTTTCATCTCCCAGGTTTAGGTATTAGGGCTTGGCCTAACGCTGCTGAGCTTTGCAACAGGAGTGCCTAAAGCGCGGGTGTGTGTCCTCGGCGTGCAGCAGCGCCAGGGCGAAGGACGGCATCCGTGATCCAGGGAAAGGCGAGGGCTGTGGAATGGGAAGGGGCCGCGGCGGGCGCTGCAGAGCGCGGGCGGGCCGCCAGGGGGCGCCCCCGCACCGGGCACGGCCCTCAGGGCCCCGGGCCAATCCCGGGAATCCCGCCCGGGATGGGAACATCCCCGGGGCTCCCGCGGCTCACCTGAGCGCCCGCCTCCGCCACACAGCCCGCAGCCACAGCTCCAGCAGAAGGGAAGGTGCTCGGCCTAGGGGCTGCCTCTGCTCCTTGCTCGCAGCCCGTGTACCGCACTGAGAACCAGCTTAAAAACAATGGAAAACGTTCCCGAAGTCACTTTGCCACGAAGAACCGTGTTCTCCAGCAGACCCAATTTGAGGCCTATCCGCAGCACAATCTCTGTGAAGGATTTGCCAGGGTTATGCCTCTCTTCAGGCTAGCACATCCGTCAGAGGAGCAATGGCAGAGAAGTGCAATGGCACAGAATTGAAGAAATTCAGCAAAGGTTTCTGCTGGGTGTATTTATAAGTGCAAGGAGCAAGATCAGATCCCAAATAACAATTGAAAAGGGAAACCTAATCTAGAAGCTAAGCCATGAGGCTCTAAGTCAGAAGGTACAGGCTTTCCAAGTTGTTTTCTCACAAAGCCAAACTGGGTGACTTCAGACAAAGTCTCTCTCAAGCTTTGCCTGAGGGACTGTCACTTTTGCAAAAGGACCTGTATGAAAACATGCACGTAGAAGAGATGTTAACAGTGTTGGCTCATGTTTGAGACTTGATCCTCTAAACCACGCATGAGACACAGCTGGAGTTTTATCACCGCAGCAAAACACAGTTGTTTTTAATGGTGATACAATAGAAATAGGTCAGAGCTGATTCGGTTGGCCCTGGCTTGTTTACAGGCGAGATTGCCACTGGTGTCACCCCTTGAAAATGTCAGTTCCCAAATCTGTGGAGGAGAAGCGCTGCAGAAATTTGAGGTTAACGCCACGCTGCGAAAGGAAGATAAAAAGGAAATGAAACAGACACAACTGTTGCATTAAATATTTAATTTTGCATCTGCTTTAAACAGCTATCAAATGAAACAAATTATGTTTCAGTCTTCATTTAGAATGTGTTTGGTGTTAAAGCACAAACCAGTTTCAAACTGAGGTCAGATCTCTGGGCAACCCAGAAGAATTTCTCTGAGTTTTAGATAGCATTTTTTCGATCCAGTTGAGAAATCCTGAAGGAAATACACTCAGCTGACCATCTAATATTTTGGTTAATCACACTGTCTGTAAGCCATAAAACTTCAGCTTTCTGAGGGGAAAAGGATGATTTCCAGTCACTTCTTGTGTTACTTTGTCCATTTTACCAGCAGAAATTTCTAGGCTGCCCAGCGAAGCTGTGGCTGCCCCTGGATCCCTGGAAGTGTCCAAGGCCAGGCTGGAAGGGGCTCAGAGCAACCTGGGATAGTGAGAGGTGTCCCTGCCCATGGCAGGGGTTGGAGTGGATGATTTTTAAGGTCCCTTCCAAGCCAGGACATTCCGTGATCCTATGGGTTCTGCAGGACAAGATCGATGTGGTCCCAGCTGGATGTGGATGCTGACACCTCACGCTGCTCTGCCTAGGAAACTGCTGCTTTAAAGTATTCCTTGGAATCGGCTCGCCTTTGCTGATGGTTACTCTGGGGTGTGATTTGGCTGCCCAGACTTCTAACTGACTTGTGAGTAATGCCCTTTATCCATCTATATATAAACATCAATGTATTGATATTATATAAACATCAATGTATTGATATTACTCTGAGCAAAGCGCTGCTGCCAATCAGTGTTAACTGAGCTGATGTAACCAGACAGAACACCATCAAGCATTCTGTGCTCTGCAAAGGGGCAAATTTCGTCCCCTGGTCCCAGTGTGGAGGAACACACTCAGTGCAGGGAGCTCGGGGTGCAGCTGCAGTGGAGCTGCAGGCTGAGCTCTGGAACAGCCCAGCTGACACAAGAGGCTGGGAATTGCCAGCCCTTCGCCCAGCACAGCGCCCTGTGGCACCAGGCAGGGGATGGACACTCAGACACACGGCAGGAGCTGAATACGCAGACTTTGCTACCCTTAATCTGTGAGGGTGTAAAAGCCCAGGGGATCCCTTGTGCTGTGTCCCTCCTGGGAGGCCACCAGCTCGGGCTGCTGTTTTGTTATTTAGTAATTGCACCGTGACTGAAGTATTTTAAGGATCTGGACATCTGAGACTCTGGTAAGGCAAACCTGGAATTGAGCCGGTAAGGAAACCTGCTCCGACTGTGAGTGTGGGGGATACAGCTGGGAAGGCGCTTCAGTCCCAGCTCAGGCGCTGCGAGTGTCACTCAAAGTGGCTCCGAGATGCTTAGACCAGGAAGTTTCCTTAACACCAACGTCATGAGACGCTCGCGAAACCCAGAGTTTTAAGGTGAAAGTCTCCTGGTTGCAACTGTAGAGTGAGAATGCGAAACCATTTAGAGTGCAGAAGTCCAGGTGTAAACCTCACACTGTCACGCCCACCACTGAGCCCTGTCCCCAGGCGCCACATCCACGGGGCGCTTAAATGCCACCAGGGCCGGTGACTGCACCGCTGCCCTTGCAGCCTGTCTGAATGCTGCATAACCCCTTGAGAGAAGAATTTCTTCCCGTTGTCAAGCCCGAGCCTCCCATGAGGCCGTTCCCTCTCGTCCTGTCGCTTGTGGCGTGGGAGCAGAGCCAGCTCTCCCCTACCATCAGGCAGGTGCGGGGAGCCATAAACCCTTCCCTGATCCTCCTTTTCTGCCGGGAGCCGCCCCCGGTGGCGTCACGGCGGGCCGCGGGGCGGGGGCGTGACGTCGCGGCGAGGCGCGCGGCGCCGCAGTGCGGGCTGTGGGACGCGCGCTCACCTGCGCTCACCTGCGCACATCTGGGCACGTCTGCGCTCACCTGCGCGCACATCTGGCCATAGCTGCACGCATCTGCGCTCACCTGCGCTCACCTGAGCTGCCGTGCGCCATGGTTCGCTTCGGGCTGACGGTCGTGCGGCAGTGAGTACCGCCCGCTCATCCCCGGCGGTGGCGGTGCTCCGGGGCCCGCGTCCCCTCCTCGGGCACGGGCAGCGGGAGGGGAAAGCTGAGCAAAAGCTCTCAGGCGGGGCAAGGGTAGGAATAGTTGTGTGAACATTTTCCCCGTGAAACGTTAAAGAGTTGGTGGTTGTAACTCGGATGGAATTATTAAGGTGACTTTTTCTCCTACTCTGTTGACAGAGATTTGTAGCTGACTGAACCAAATAGTTCCAGCTTCCTGCAGCTGTTTGGAGAAACTCTAATTTGTAGGAAAGCTGAGCTTTTTTTCTCCTTTACTATAAGCCCCGAGGGCAACAGGGGAGGAGACGATTCTCCTCCCCTCTTGGCCTTGGTCCCTCTGCCCCGCTCTGCTGAGACCCCCCTGCAGGGCTGCATCCAGCCCTGGGCCCAGCACAGGAAGGACAGGGAGCTGCTGGAGCCAGGCCAGAGCAGGGACACCAAGGGGATCAGAGGGGTGGAGCAGCTCTGCTGGGAGAAAAGGCTGAGGGAATTGGGATTGTTCAGCCTGGAGTGGAGAAGGCTTTGGGGTTACCTCAAAGACGGAGAGAGATTCTTTGCAGGGGCCTGGAGTGACAGGAGAGGGGGCAGTGGCTTCACACTGACAGAGAGCAGGTTTAGATTGGATATCAATAAAAAATGTTCCCTGTGAGGGTGGTGAGGCCCTGGCACAGGTTTTCCAGAGAAGCTGTGGCTGCCCCATCCCTGGAAGTGTTCAAGGCCGGGCTGGACAGGGCTCTGAGCAGCCTATCTGGGATAGTGGCAGGTGTCCCTGCCCATGGCAGGGGGCTAGCACTGGATGGTCTTTAAGGTATTTTCCAAACCAGATCATTCCATGAGTCTGTGATTTCTTCTGCTCTGACTTCCTAGGCTCTGTTTCTTCCAGGTGTGCAGCTCTGCTGCTACCCTTGATTATGTCTGGAACTGGTTCCTTGTGAAGTTCAGAGAACCAGCTGCCAACACGTGCTTGTCAAAAGAGGGCTCCAGAGTCTTCCCGCAGCTTTGTTCTCTCCAGCGCAGAGATGTAGTTGTAACAGATAAATTGTGCTGCATTTATGATAAGTTTAAGAAATCACTTCTCTTATTCCAGATGGCTTTGTCTCATTAAAAACTGGCAGCATGATTGGGATTGATTTGAAAATGGTTTTTTATTGTTATAAAATCTTTGTGTGCATTATTTTGAAAAGAGTGTGTGTTGCACTGTGTCTCATTTTTTTTTGCATGCAGGTGCTGCTGTCTCTTGTTGGTATTTAATGCAACAGTGTTTTTGAAAATCCACTAAAATGATGACAAGTTAATTTTTTTCTTGTTCTTTACAATCTCTTTCAGTGGAGAAACAAGATACAACAAAGACAAGATACTGCAAGGTTAGTAAGAGCTGTTCTGTTAGCTGGTTAGAGATGGAAAATCATGGTGAAATCTTGTCACCAACTTCTCAGATGTTATTAAGCAATAATACTGTAAACCTTTAGAGGTTTATATGTAAAGCCAGGACATGGCTTTCATAACGTTACAGAAGATTTTAAGTCACCCTCCACAGAATATCAACAGATGCTGATGCATTTTGTGTTTTAACAGGAGTATTGGAAGAGTTCCTTTTTCTACATGGGGAAAAACATATGTTGCATGTAATCAAATAAAATGGGAGCGGCCCCTTTTACTGAGGACTCCATAGCACTGTGTCAAATCCCAGTAATATGAAGTTTTGGAAAAGGGCTTCTGGGAAAAGGAGCTGCAGAAGGATGGATAAAGATCCTGATGTGAAGGAGGCTGTAGCCTCAAGGAGGGAATCTGTTACTTGCAGTAAAAACCTGCAGTAGGGCAAGGGAGAATGAAAAGTAAAGGTTGTTCAAATGCTTGAATTGTTCAATCCCAGCTCTTTCTAGGAAGGCAGTCTTGATTAGACACATTTAAAACTAGACTTCACCTTAGTGGCTGCTGGCTTGTACACCCAGAACTGAACACACTGGGATGCCTGGATGAATGCTGTAGGAAAATCAAGGTTGGGGTTGTACTCTGAACAAATGAGCTTTCTATGATACTTCATGTTATTAAGAAGAATTGTGCTTCCAGATTTTCCTCCCTTAGTGACATTGCCATTTACAGTTCTTGCAAAATGGATTTGTGCTCATTATAAAATGAGTGAAGAATATTCCAGTGCTTTACTTGCTTAAAAATATTGATGATGTCTTGAATTCCTAGCTCCTTGGATCAAATGACGTGTAGTGGGTTCCTCTCCAGTGTAGAGAGAACATAGCTTCTGTTTTTGAGCAAGCCTCTTCTGTTTTGAAGAGAAGTGTAAGGTCTTTACGAGCACACTGGAGTCAGACGTCTCACATGTCTGAATTACAGATGAGGTGCTCAGAACTTGGGTTCAGGACTTCTGGTGTCCTCACTCTCTGCTCTGGCTTCCTGCAGAGCTAGAATGGCTAAAAGGTGTGGATGTAGCAATCTGTTACACGTTTGTCCCTCCGCCACAGTTTGGGTTCTCCTGGACACTCTGAGCTGTGGCAGGAGCACACCTGTTCAGCTTTGGATTTCCAAAGTGCTGCTTCTCTCAACACTGTCCTAGAGCTCTGTGACCAGTTATTCTCACAGACTTTCTGGCTGGAAACAATTTTTGGGAGGTTTGCTGCTTTCCAGCTGGGTTTGCTCCAGCTTGCGTGAGCATTACTGTCAGTGTGTGAGGTGGAGAGGAAGAGACCACAGCAGATTGTGTTTGCATCTCATTCTCTCAGTGGTATTGCCCTTTTTCATAATTATATTTAAAAAATCTGTTTATAATTTTTCAGCTGTGAGATACCTCTTGAAGGAACCTGACCAGTGACCCTTCTAGAAATGGTCACATTTATTAAATGTAGATCTCTGTTTTCTGTGTAAGTTTGTCAAAGGTCCAGATTAATGTAATTATCATTGATAATGATCCTTCTGTCTTCCTAGAATTTACTCCTTTTTATCATTAAATTTGTGTGAAGGAGTTTAGGGAAGATGAGAAGAGCAGTGACTTTTATTAATGATTTGCTTTAGTAAAGCAGAATGATTTTCTTATGACTGGGCAGTTTCTTTATTGCTGACATGCCTGGTCAGCTGCTAAATGGTCTAAAATGTGCATGTCTTAATGTTGTGGGGTTTTTATTTTGTAGGTCAAGGAGTGGATGAGCCACTCTCTGCAACTGGTTTCAGGCAAGCAGATGCTGCTGGTTTATTTCTCAGTAATGTGAAGTTTACCCACGTCTTTTCAAGTGACCTCCTTCGAGCAAAGCAGGTAGGTGCTTCTTGAGGCAACAACTGGCTTTCAAATCTGGCATTTATTTGTTGGTGGCGATGCAAAAATAATGCAGTGCCAGAGCCAAAAGCTGCCCTTGGATCCCTGGAAGTGTCCAAAGCCAGGTTGGATGGGGCTCTGAGCAGCCTGGGGTAGTGGAAGGTGTCCCTGCCTATGGCAGGGAGTTGAAACTGAGTGATCTCTAAGGTCCCTTCCAATGCAAACCAGTCCATGATTCCATGATTTGCCATCATTTCATGTGGACATTGTTTTTGCTAAAGGGGTAATGGGGACTTCGAGGTATCACAGACAGAAATGAGTTTTTCTCTGAAGAAGCAAACCTGGCTGTGACATTGTTGTGCTGTCCCAGGCACTGTGGCTGGGTGCTGTGTTCTTCAGAGGAATGCAAACCAATGCAGACAAGGTCAAGTTTTGTTGTGAAATCAGTACAAGGATCATTAAATGTGCAGAGTTGTTGGATTTTGTCAGGCATGTCCCACCTCTTGCCTTGATGCAGTAAATATACAATACAGATTAAATAAAGAGGAAAAATTACTACATGGGATTACATGTGACCTTGTGTGCAGGATTATGAAATACTCAAAATTAGGGAATCAAAACTTTTAAAGTTAGGGATCAGCTGTTCTAGGAAGGTCATGTCTCCTGTGGAAGCCCTATCTTTAATTCTCTCTTCTATTACTGATTCTGTGTTTTCAAGAGAAATGAAGGGGATTGGAATTCCTAAGCCATTCTTGTTTGCTTGCTCTTTGCTGTGTTTTCCTGCTGAAAGTCTATGAAGCTGTGTTGTAAACCAGATCAACCAAATGTGGTATAAATCTCCTTTTTTTTCTCTTGAAACGTACACCATCAACATTGCTCATCAGTTTGGCAGCACAATTCCAGAAACTGCTGTAGCAGCACAACTTAAGCAGACAACAAATGAGACAAGGAGGGAAGAGTGCAATAGTTGGATATTTTAAAAATGCAGAATAGCTGCCTGAGTCACTTCCTTTACAAGTGTGAATGTCAGTGATGATATTTTAAAACATTAAGAGTGCTTTCTAACTTTCATAAAACTGTCTATGCTGTGTGCCTGCCTTATGGGAATTGGTTTGGGATTTTTTTTCTTATATTAGAGACAGCCTTTTCCACAAGGACTACTTTCAGAATTGCACTCTCCTAATGTGAAAGACCTGAATTTTTCCTTTGCGTACAGGAAATGTGTTTTGCCATTCATTTGACAAGCTGTCCAGATGTTGGGAAAGCTTTCCCAAAGATGTGTAAAGCTGAAGTTTCCATGTGATCGGAACTCGCTTTTCTGGCAGCTGCAGTTCTGTGAAGGGCCTGTTACTACACTGTCACTTCACAGCTCAAGTATGGGAGGAATGTACAAGTTCTGTTGCAAAAGAGGAAATTCCTGCATATAATCATACAAATAACTGTGCTGTGCATATACACAAGGAAGTGGATCCAACCCTGTCTTTGTTTCTGTATTACTCTTTGACAGAAGGTTAAAGTTCCAAGACCAAATTTGTCCTAAGCAATATATTAAATGTGCCAGTAGTACAACAAGGCTGCTTATTTGTGGCAGAATCCAAGGAGTGTTTTCAAAATGAGTTCTTTAAATGTCAGATTGATTGGGTGTGGGTGTTTGCACAACCCAAACTGTCTGCAAAGCCAGTGCAGTCTTCACGCTTGAGTGCATGTAAGGACCTGGAGCAGGTCATCCATCCTCTGGTTCTTAACAAAGACAGAGAGCTACCAGAGAGGACCCAGTGGAGGCCACAGAAGTGATGAGGGAGCATCTCTCTTATGAGGAGAGACTGAGGGAGCTGGGCCTGGTTAGTCTGGAGAAGACTGAGAGGGGATCTCATTGATGCATAGAAATATCTCCAAGGGGTGTCAAAGGATGGGGCCAGGCTCTTTCTGGTGGTGTCCAGGATGAGGAGCAATGGACATAAACCAAAACATAAAAAGTTCCATCTCAACATGAGGAAGAATTTCTGTAAATTGAGGGTGGCAGAGCCCTGGAACAGCTGCCCAGGGAGGACCTGGAGTCTCCCTTTCTGGAGCCATTCCAAACCCACTTGGACAAGCTCCTGTGTCACCTGCTCCAGGTGACTCTGCCTGGGCAGGGTGATCTCCAGAGGTCCTTTCCAGCCCTAAGGATTGGCTGTGGCAGCCAGACAGGTGTCAGAAGTTTTTTCAGTTGGATTAACTGAGCAGTTTTGGGGAACACAGCTGTGAGTCTGGCCCATGTACTGCACGTGAAGAATGTGTGGACATGATTGCTCTGTGTTCTACTCAAGAGAAGATGTGGGTGTTATCCCAGTAAACTCTGCTGCCCACCTCTCATGGGTGCTCTGTCTTCAGCTGTTCTGGGCTTTGAATTGGGAAGGAACTGCCAGAAGATTGCAGCTTTTCTATTTTTATGGCCTGGCCTGGGCCATCTATCCAATTCTGCCAGACTGGTAGCTGAAAAGCTTTCTATTTTGTTGGTTTGGGTTGTTGGATGCTGCTGATGGGATTCACCTTGGCTGTGGTGGTATAAGGCGGTGTATCTATGTTCTGTCCAGTTGATGTGACTGTATATTCACTTTTTAGACTGCTGCTGCCATTCTAGGGAAAAACAGGGTTTGCAAAGATTTGGAAATCAAGTATGATGCAAGACTGCGAGAGAGAGTAAGTGCCAAAAGAATTTGTTATCAAGTACTGAACAATTTGAAAATGTAACTTCCTGCTGATGGGTATCTTGGCTTATTGAATGGTAGCTTTAGCAGTGAACTATTTGATGTGTTTTTAATCACTGGAAACTGAACTATTCACGTCAGGGACAATAAATTGTTTGCAGAATGGTGAAGCAGAGTCAAAATTAAGTGATGAATGTTGTAACTATCGTGCTTTAATAGATTTAAATAAGGTAAGATTTAATGTTTTAAGGAGCAGCACATGATTGTAGCATTTCCTGTTTGAACCTTTTTTCTCTCAGAAATTCCAGTTCTTCCCTTGAAATCAGCAAGGCCTTATTTACTTTTAATTGCAAGTGTACTTGTGTGGTTTTGTTTCCTTTTATTATGTGTTTTTCAAAAATCCTGAATTGAAGATGGATCCATCCTCTCTTGCGGAGACTTCACAGGTCTTTAGAGAAAATAATGGTTTCTTACAAGTGAAAAATAATTCCCTGTAGCCTTTCTGCAAGTGAAAAGAAAATGGAGTTTATCCTTATGTGAAGGGCTACGTACAGAAGCACTTGCACTTTGACCTCAGTCACAAAGACACTTGAATTTTGTATGCTGGGGATGAGTGTCAGTGGAAGAAAAAATCTCCATGCAAAGATCAGGCTGAGGGTCATGTTTTGAATGTCCATGTTTTAAATGAGATGCTGCTCTTAGTGTATTTGTCTACTGAGCATATATATATTTGCTGTTTAGAAGGATATGGACAAAGATACTTCCTTGCCCGAAACTGCGATTAAATATAAAAGGCAGCTAAGCCTTGAGAATCCAAGAAAACCGTGAAGAGCTGTTTGTAGCCTCTGGAAGGGGCACAGGAGACCTGACACATCCTGCCAAACCCCCTTTTTCCCCTTACAGAAATATGGTGTTGCAGAAGGAAGGCCTTTGGCTGACCTCAAGGCTATGGCAAAGGATGCTGGAGAGCAATGTCCTTCATTCACACCTTCTGGAGGAGAAACACTGGATGAAGTATGGTATTTATTTATTTATTTATTTATTTATTTATTTATACCCTGCTTTCTGGGCTTTTTTATCAGTGCAATTGCAGGTATTGGGAGCTTCCTACTGAGAGCTCAGCCCAACCAGAGATATTTTCTAAGCTGAAAAATACTGCTTGGTCTGATAACAGTGGCTGCCAAGTGGGGAATCTCTTTTTAACTAAAATATTGATTTTGAGACTGACTTCTCATGAAGCTCTGGCTCACAGGAGGATGATACCAATTCCTCTCTGGAGAGCAGAGGAATTTGCACAGCAGCCAGTAACTTACATTGGCTACTGAGGCTTGTCTGTGAGAAATCTTTGTCCTTTAACTGAAGCAGTTATGTGTCAGATTTCTGAAAGGCCAAATCTGTGCTTGCTTCACAACAATCACTTCGTTCTTTGCAACGTTCACTTCCGGCCTTTCCCTGCAGGTGAGAGAGCGTGCAAGGGATTTTTTTGAGTTCCTGTGCCAGCTGGCTGTTGAGGTGGAGCAGAAGGAGCACGGCAAGCCTGGTGCACCGGGCAGGAGCTCAGGAACATCTGGAGAACGGTTTGTTTTCCCTTGGACAAACCACTGCAGCGAGGCGGAGCCAAGCTCTGAGGGCGGCGGATCTTCCGTGGTATTAGATGCCAATATTTTGGTGGTGAGTCATGGAGCCTACATGAAGAACTGGATTGGTTATTTTGTTTCAGATCTCAACTGTACCTTACCAGCAGATTTAACCAAGTCCCAGCTGTCTTCTGTCAGTCCCAATACTGGAATCAGTCATTTCATTATAAAACTTGAAAACGGGAAGTTGTTAAAACCCAAGATCACGTGTGTCTGTCTTAACCAAGACTCTCACTTAGTGGATGTGGGAGCTGAATGAGTAGCTTCAGAAGTGTTTTAAGAGTCTCTGTGGGGAGAAAGCGGGATTAGATCACCATTTTGCTAAGCTTGGGAAAAGTATCTGTAGTAATTACTGGGATTGACTGGAATTGCTGACACTAAACTGCAAAAAGGGAGACATGCAACTGCTTGCCATCTTAAAAACCACAATTTGCATGGTCCTAGTGCCCAGTATAAGTTGGCAGTAGCAAAATAAAACAAATATTCTCTGTTCTCAGAAACATAACACTTGCAGTCACTTGCATATCTGCTCCTACAGCACATATTTCAAACAACTCCTTTGCATTACTCCATAATTATTTTGGTTACCTCCAAGTGAAAGGGTTGGGGAGTGGTACCTCAAAGCTGAGCTATATTGTATTCTTGTTTTATTACAAAATGCTATATTGTAATATGAAACATACATGTTGTCTTAAAATAAATTTTTGAATGCAATAGTAGAACCTAGGAAGGAGCATTGCCCTGTGGGAAAGGTTTGGTGCAGAGCCAGGGGATGTGACTCTGGCACTGAATATCTGTGAGACACTGGGCAAGTCTCTTTTCCATTTGTAGAGCAGGAATGATGATAAACCTACCTCACCGGGAGTATTTCCTAAGAAATTGTTCAGGTTGTCGAGATCTCTGTTGAAGAGCACTGTACACAAACACAGAGTATTTATTTTTAGCTGTGAGCAGGATGAGGAACCTCGTGTGCACGTAGTAATGGTCTCTTTTCTGGAAAAGGAACTTTCTCTCTGGGGTGAGTTGTACCCAACTGGAATCTTTCTGTCAGCTGCAGTCATGCATTTGATTCTATGAATATTTTTGCCTAGAATGAGGCAAGTTTGATTGTTTGGTGATTGTTGGTGTTAATACTGCATTCTTTCCCCACTGGGGTGTTTGTGGTGTTACAGTGTGAGCTTATCTGGTTTATGTTATTTATAAGATTCACATATTTTTTCTTCATTTGCATATTTTAAGCCTGTTTAAAAAAAAATAAATTAAAAGCTCCTGAATAGAACTCCCATTTCATCTGTATTTCTTTTGAGGTAAAAAATCTTTCTTAATATTGCCCAGTGAAGCTCTGCTCAGATCACATAACTTCTTTTTCCTTCCTGGCCTTTTTCCTTGAAAAAGACTCTTAGGGCTGATGTTGTTTGAAAGTGTCCATAGCTCTTTTTCAGTAATAATTCCTTCTCAATATACTGAAGGAAATAAGTTGTCGCAGGAGGCTAAAATGGGAATACGACTTTTGCACGGACTCCTCAAGCTCTTTGTGAAATGCATCTTCCTAGAAGGCTCTGCAATACTAAATTGATGGTCACAACCAATGAAGATAGAAAAGCTTTAATTATGATTTCTAACAGAGTTAATGGTAGGAGAATGGGGCAGGAGTTCATTCTGAGTTTGCCTGTCCCTGGTAGTGCCAGTTTATTTCAGGCAGGCCACTTACATAGCAGGGAATTCTCCTGTCAGTGCTTTAAACCACTGAAGCTCCCCTGGAACTGCCACATCCTGACCGAGTTGAAAATGGGAGAGGATGAGTGGAGATTTGACACGTTTTTCTCCCTGTTGTTTCATCAAGTATTTGAAAACACACTAGTGATTGGGGTACATCTCACTGTTAAAGGTTTTTTTCTTCTTTCTTGCCTGCTCTCAAGCAGGTAATTAATGTTTTGTTTTTGTTGATGATGCCATAACTTAGGAGAACATCTACTTCTTTGTTAAGTGCTTTGCCAGTGTTTGGGTCACACAATTCCCAGAGGGATTTTTGACTCTTCGTCTATAACATGCTTTACACTTCCTTTTTCGTATTTATAGGCTGTTAAAATTGGCCTAAGAAACATGTCCATGTGATTGTTCTCTTTAATTTATTTTTACCAAATTCTTCCCTCTTGTAACTCTCACACAGGGCAAGCAGGTGGTACAGTGGTGCCTAACAAGGAGAAATACCAAAGGGTGAAAAGCACTCAGGTTTTCTAAACAGCTCCTATCTTAATGAAGTCACATTTTTCAGTGAAAATACATCAGAATCTCTCAATTCAGGCTTTGTAAAACACACTAAAATGCTGCAAACACATCTGCCAGTGGCCAAGGGAATACAAGCAGTCAAGAGTGTGCTACAGTTGCCCAGGTGTGCTTTTTCCCTCAGTGTCTACTCTTGACATTGCTGGAGACAGGGCACCAGCCTAGGTGGGCTTATAGCCTGCCCTAAAATAGTTGCACTTGTTATTTTTCCTTTCTTATGTCAGATGTCAGGTTCCCTCTGCATTAAAAAGTCACTAATTTTGGAAGTTTCTGAAGCTAATTCTAAAAGCTGTTTTCTTTAGGTCTGTGTATAGTACTCCTCTTTTTAAGTTTTTATGTCAACACTGAGACTAAATCTTTTTTTGGTCAAGTGACTCTTGTGCATGTGTACAGTAAATCTGTACAGTTTCTTGGGATCATGGGAAAGAAGAACTGCAGCAATAGATGGGTCTGTTAGGAATAGTAACAGAACATAAATATTTGAGGGATTACTCAGTGGTGGCAATGGATGCTGGCTCCACCAACATCATCTCCTCACAGGTCTGCCTCTTCTCGAGCAGCCATCGGGGCAGAGGGCTCTGGTTTCCTTCCTCTAAAGCAAAGATATTTTCTCTACTCCCACAGATTTCTGTTGAACAATGTTTTCCAGACATAGACATAGCCCTGCCTTTGCAATAGGAGGAGTTTTTTTCCCATTTTGGTTTTTTTCTTCCTTTTTATTTTTTTCATTTAGAACAGAATTTAAATCAGATGCAATCTCTATCCAAGCTTTTGGCTGCCTCAGCCTGCCACAGCCCACATGCCTGGACTTAAAATACGTCAGATTTCCCCCAGATGTGTCCTGCTTTTGAGGGTTTTGGCTGTGAGCCTGAGGTTTTTGGATCTTTGCAATCCATTTGCAGGCAAATGGCAGCTGCATGGGCACAAATGAACTGCACGGTGATTTGTGAGCTGCTTCTGTGGTATCCATGAATATGGCGGCGCCACTGTGGGGTTCTGTGTGTGTGTTGGTGACTCCAGTGCCATTCAGGAGGATCTCACGTGACAGACAGCTCTGCTGTCACCTGCAAACAGCTCTGGGGTTCCTGGGGTGCAGGGACCCTATGTGGCAGTGGATTATTTAGCTGAGTGCCAGAGGCTGGCAGCAGGGCTCCCAAGGGCACAGAGGGTAAGGCACAGGAGGGATAAAACGCAGGAATCTTCAACAGGCTGTTACTGGTCACCAATGGAATGCGCCTGAGGTCCAGGCAGAACTCCTTTGAGTGTAATATTCTTTCCTTCTGATGCCCAGTTGGGTCATCCAGCCATAGCTGAACGGGAGCAGGGTGATGCATCAGACTTGACTGTAATATGTCCTGAATGTATTTTGGAAGAGCTGGCCATTGAAAAGTGAATTCACTGAATTTAGAAGCTGAGGTGAAAAAAGGAGGTTTGATTACACAAGGGCAGGAATCACAAAATTAGTTTTAGAATTGTGGAATATCCTGAATTGGAAGGGACCCACAAGAATCATTGAGTCCAGCTCCTGGCCCTGCATGGGATAGTCCCAAAAATCACGCTTAATTCTACTTCTCCAAAGAAATTAAAATAGTGGTTAATGCAACAAATTTTGAAGGAGAAAGTAATTACAGACAAGAGAGGTAAATGAAACCTGGAATCTAATTAAATGAATTTTTACCATAAGTAGTTCACACTAGACTAAATGGGTAGTTTTTGATGAAGTAACTAATACAGGCAAGGGAAAAATGAAATATGATCTGGGTGAATCTTAATTAAATGCTTAATGCCACAATGGAAACCATCAGCTCAGCTGGAAAAGATAAATGGTGCTTAGGAGAATAAACGTGGTGAAGAAGGTATGCAAGGAATTAGTGGGCGTAGAAGTAGTAATGTCCAAGGTCAAGCACTGAGATGGAGTAAAGCTGCTATTTAAGTCCCTTAGGGGGCAATTTTTTTGTAATTACTTTGAATAAAAAACTAGAAATGTGGAATTATTAGTGAGAAGGCATCATCAATAACTATGTGGGGCAGAATAGCATGCAGATGAGGAAATCATGAACTTCCAATCTTACAACTGCTTGAGTCTTCATAGAATGGGTCAGGCTGGACTCTGACAGTGGCTCATGTGCTTCCACCACCCTGCTCCAGCAGGGCCATCCCAGAGCACACGGCACAGGATTGTATCCAGATAATTCTGGAATATCCCCAGTGAGGAGACTCCACACCCTCTCTGGGTAATCTGTTCAGGGCTCAGTCACTGCCCAGGGCAGAAGTTCTGCCTCCTGCCCAGGTGGCAGTTCCTGGGCTCAGCCCTGCCCGTGGCTCTGGTGCCATTGCTGGGCCCCAGAGCAGAGCCTGGGCCCTGCTCAGAGCCCCCCCTGCAGAGGCTTTTAATGTACCAAGTATCTTTTATCCCAGGATCTTTGAGCCAGGACCGCAAATAACTCCCAGCAGAACTGAACTGACAGACCTGTGGTTTCCCACTGCTTGTAAAAGACATTTCCCAGCATAGGTGAAAATCCCTTCATGGTCAGTCTAGACCTACTAAGACAGTTTTTCTCATCATCTTTCACTGACCTTTTATATTTGGGGTGCATGAAACACCTAGGAAGCTGAAACCTGTGAGGTTGGAAGTCACTGGGGACAGCAGCACACAAACATTTTCAGACACTGCTGCTAATCACTCAAGTACTTCTGCAAGGGACAGCTTGAACAGACAATGCAGAATCCACCATTTGGAGAGAGTGGAAAAGTTTATTGGTACTTTTATAAAGGGAAGTTGGAGAGAATGGAAAAGTTTATTGGTACTTCTGTGAAAGGAAATAGTCTCTGTAATACATTATTATAAATACTTATAAATATTCTGTGGGATTTAAGACCCACTCAAATAAATAAATAAATACTGTGACATAAATAAGTAATGCTTTCTTACTAGCTGATGGTTGCCAGCATCTCTATTGAAGTATAAATTCTTTTAAGTTTTGACACAGTTGCCTATAGTTACAAATATGTTTTTTTGATGGAAAATCCACCGTGTATTCAGTCTTAGCTTACTTATCCCCTGGCTACTGATAGAGTGAGCAACCCTTCTTACTCTGTTCTAGTGTAGGAATATAGAGATGGTCTATAGGCTTAACCCCACCAATATTTCCCATCAAAATTTGATATGGACAGAGCTTTTAATGGTTCCAGTTGTAGAGCAGCTGCCTCAGAGTCCTAGAGAGGAGCTCTGTGGAGCTTCTGACAGTTAATGCAAAATGCAAACTTTTCTGGTGTACTTGAAGTCCAGAACTCTCAAGGAGCAAAAGCCAAGAATAATGATATAGGAATCAAGTAAAGGCATCGAACTAGAACATAAATAAATCACACCTCTCCACTGTATAGACAGCAAGTTAAAAAGTCTTGCTGTATTTTGAATAAGCAAGAAAAAGCACAACTGTCTGCCTGCAATTCCCTTAATTCCTTAGAATCACTATTTTCCTTCAGAAATTAATCAAAAACCTCAATAACTTTAGAAGAACAAGTTCTGAGAGATGGAACTCTCAAACTAATCCTGATCATTTGGCTTGTCCTGTGCTCCTAAGTATTTATACTAATTAGGAATCTCTCCATCTAAGAAAACTATTCTAATAGCAGAATCAGGACCTGTGACTTTTCCAACATAATGAGTTGGATGTGATAGATAAGGAGATACTGTGTATATATACAAATATGGGAGTTGAAAAAAGAGATTATTTTAAAAGTTGTCAGCAGTCCTGCTGCTGTGCTAAATTCAGGAAAAAAAATGAAAGCAAGAAGCAGAGGGGGTTCTTACTTTGATTTTGTTGCACTGCTGTAACTCCAGTGGCTTCAGTGAAGTACTTCATGAGAAAGAAAAAAAGAACAGCATCCAACCTAATGTTTTTTGTATGTTTCTTGTGAGCACACTGAGTAGCAGTGTACCACTTCAAATTGTTGTCAGGCTTATAAATACTCTAAATAAACGGAGCGGAAGAATCTGTGTTTTGACATGCAAAAAACCCCTGCAAAATAAAAACCTCAAATCTCTGCCACACTGGATTTTGTGCTGCTCATCAGTGCCTTGCACCTGATTTCTACAGAGTTCATCAAGAATAGATTTTCCAAAGTGAACTTACCCAAAGCATAAACCAATCTAGGGAACGGGTTTTGTCACCATTAGACATCTCCTGATCAATAGTAATTTCACTCCTACAAGTATAAAGCATGTGATACCTGCTCAGAACTGAATGCAAACATGGATGCTAATTGGGACACTCCTTTTCTAAATACAAACCTAATTTTCACTCATTAGTGGAGAGTTTTCACCTCTCATTAGGTGAGAGTCTTCATTATAGTCTAAATATTAATCCTTTGATCCTTATAAAACATAATTTTTCTCATTTTTTTCTCCTGTAGAGTTAAGTATTATGCAAAACGAACCGTCCTGTTTAACAAACTATTGATTATTATTGATCCTGGTACTTCCCTCTGAGTTGGAAATATGGAAAACTAATGATCTTTATTTCCATATTGGGATGCTAGAATTTAGTAAATGTAGAACTGTGATAGAGAACCACTTGAGAGAAACTCCTATTGTTTTCAAAAACGTCATCTTGGATTCAGTGTCAGAAATTGCTCTTTTTCCACAAGACCCTCTAATCCTCTCCTGTTGTCCTGTCAGGTCCTCCAGTTTTCCATGTCTGCTGCTCCTATGACAGCAGAATGACCTTTTTTTGACTTGTATGAGTGAAGAGAGAGTGAAGCTCCAACTTAAAAGCTAAAAACAAAGAATCACAGAATGGGTTGAAGGGACCTTAAGGCTCATCCACTCCAACCCCCTGCCATGGACAGGGACACCTGCCACTGTCCCAGGTTGCTCAGAGCCCCATCCAGCCTGGCCTTGGACACTGCCAGGGATCCAGGGGCAGCCACAGCTGCTCTGGGCAACCTGTGCCAGGGCCTTACCACCCCCACAGGGAACAATTTCTTCTTGATACCCAATCTAACCCTGCTCTCTCTCAGTGTGCAGCCATTGCCCCTTGTCCTGTCTCTGCAGTTTCTGATGAAGAACCCCTCACCAGCTTCCTTGTAGCCCCTCCAGATATTGGATACATGAAATATATGGTAATTTTTATATAGTAAAATAACACACCACCTGGCAGTTTGTCTGCTATGCTTGGACAGGATGGTGCTAGTAAGAGGATTCCCTGTCTCTGCTGGAATCTCGTATGCTCCATGTCTCTATATCAGTAATATAACATCATTTTCCCATTTCATACAAGGGATTTTTTTTGTTTGTTTGTTTTCCTCATTGATGCAAACTTAAGGTGATTCAGACCCTAAAAGATTTGGTCCGTGTTAGTCTTTTCAAAAATGGATCTTTCCAATAGAGCCCAAGCTGGAAAAATCCAACTTGTACTTAGAGATGGCAGTTCACTGACAAAACAAGATTTGAAGCTAAGGAACTTTTCCCAATGTCTCCCAGGTTTCTAAGAGCCACTTTGGCATTCAGACTGTGTGTGACAGTTCCTTTTGCCCCTGTCTTCACCTGGCGAGCGCGGGGGCCGCAGTTATCTCGTGATGTAGAAGCGGGGGCTTGGGTGCCGCCTGGCCTCCATCATAGCGTGGGGATCATCGGGGTTCACCACGTCATTCTGGTTGATCCTCATGGGCTCCCTGGGCACGTGGGGAAAGTCTGCTGGCTGCTGCTGCAGGGAGCCAAACACCGGGGTCTTCCTCTGCGGGACCAGGATCTGGTGAGGATCTACTGGATCAACATCTGCGCTCCTGGTGTGTCTGTGGGGCTCGGGGGTGTTGAATCGGAACAGAGGGATCTCATTCCTCCTGGACAAAAACTGGGAGTATGGTGGTGGATTCATACCGGGGGAGAAGGCTTGTTTAACTCTGCCTAAGCTCACCAAGAAGTGGTGTTTGGGGGATTGGTACACATCGTACCCATTTTCCAGCGTCCTGTGGTTGAACACACAGTCCTCTTGGCTGAAGTAATGCTGAGGGGAAAAAATAGGACACGTGTGAGCGGAGGAGTCTGGTGAATTACAAACACGGGTTAAAGAGGGATGAGATCTTGCAGCAAGTGTTTTTCTAATCTCCCAGGTTTGTGTCTGACCCAAATGTAGATCAGAATTGCATGTCCATGCTTTCAGCAAATGAATTTTAATGATAAATCCTGTTTTCTCTCAGGGGGTCCTCACCCATGGCTCTGTGCTACAGGCTGGTCCCTCAGTAGATCTCATTTCATCCTTATTTACCCAGGCAGGACCTCAGATGATTTTTGTCAGCTCCACAACTTAATACAATCAAAGGAGAGAGCAAAATTTGACCTAAGTGTCAGATCTTCTCTATCACTTCCCCCTCCACTTGCAGCTACCCAGGCTTGCCCTGGCTGGCGAAATGGGCACCACAGCAGCAGAATGCACTGGCCATGCAGCCTCAAGGCTCAGGAAAGGTCACTCACCGAGCCAAATATGTTTCCTTTCATGTCCATACACAAGTAACGTCCACTCTTCACACCTGTGATTATTACTGAGCCAGCACCTGCAGACTTGATCATTAGGGCACCTGTTCAGAGCAACAAAAACATCAAATCCAAGATCCATTTCAACACTGCATTTACAGATCCACAGAAGCTCTGCGTGGAAGTGACCACTGGGAATCCAACCTCCCACATGACCTGGGACTGTTGCCCACTCTAAATCTGGCTTGCTGTGGCTTTGGAAAACTCCCATAATGGAGGGCACTTCTCTGGGTGCCCTGCTCCAATGTGGCGCTAACTTCCCAAAGACAACTTTTTTTCTTTCTGAAGTCCAAAATCGTGGTCTGAGGATATTGCCCTCAGTTCTGCTGTTGCCCACATCCAGGGGGAGTTTGTCCCACACACCTTTGTGACTGCCCTGTGGTATTTTTTCAGTGGTGCCCAGCAATGGCACCAGAGGAATGGGCAGGAACTGATACTCAGGAAGTTCCACCTGGACAGGAGGCAGAACTTCTGCCCTGGGCAGTGACTGAGCCCTGAACAGATGGTACAGAGAGGGTGTGGAGTCTCCTCACTGGGGATATTCCAGAATTATCTGGAGACAGTCCTGTGCCCTGTGCTCTGGGATGGCCCTGCTGGAGCAGGGAGGTGGAACCAGGTGACCCACTGTAGTGCCTTCCAATCTGAACCAGTCTGTGATTCTGTGATTATATTTCCCTTAACATGCTTTTTGCTGGACAAAACCCACAGCAGATTAGGATCAATGCCCCATGAAAACCCTGTGCCAGACCAGCTCCACCTTCTATTCATCCAGCTTGAACTGGGGTTGCTGCAGTGCTCCAAGAGCAATGTCACTGGTGCCAGGTGAAGTGGGAATAACAACCTTCCTTGACCTGCTCCTTGCATTTGACTCAGTGTTGCCTTGTCCCACCCTGGAGATCTGTGCACACCCAGGCCATGCCACCCAGAGCTTAGCATTTCCCATTGTCTGGTGGTTCAGTGGCAGCAAATCAGTCACTCTCTCTCTCAATATCCCTTTTGCTGTCTGACTTCCATCTTTCCTGCTCCACCATTCCAAATGCTATGCTTATTTCATGGCAGATACAGGAAAATGTGATATTTTCCTGTCTGTTGTTCTCTAAAATCCCACGTTGATTCTTGACCAACAGACCTAAAATGAGTTTTGTAAAATCTTTAAATATGTAAGAAGAATAACAAAATAATGCCAGCATTTTTGTGTTTCATTATCAATTCCTTAAAAAAAATAGCAGAATGTGATCCTTTTCCCTCATTTATTAAATTATAACTTTAAAAAAGTCCTTACTTACTTATGTAAAAGCTTCATTACCTAGGCTTAGATTTTTAACTGAGTGTATAAAATAGATGTAATAATAATAGTAATAATAATAACAACAACAACAACATGATTTTATGATGCATAGTGACTTATGATCTGAATGCTGCTAAGAGTGAAGTATTTTTGAAATGCTATAAAAGAACCTTAAGTCTTAAACCCCCCCAAACTTGCCAACTAACTAAAGAGTTTGGGCCAAGTATTTAGCAAAGGAAGAAGAATAAACTATTCTCTTTTGAAATATAATAATAAAATATATAATAAAATAAACTGTGAAGACACAATTTGAGAATCTTTTAGTGATACTAGGGCATATTTTTCTTCTTGTGAGCCCCAAAGGCTCAACACTTCTTTTATGCCAGTCTGGTCTTTCATAGTTCCCCCCATTTTAACTGACTTTTGCATGCCTATGTTCTGTGCACATTCAAACTTAAGTTTTAGTAGTTATCAGCCCCCCACCCCAAAATACAGATTTTATGGATACCATCAGTTTTCCAGCACTACTCTGGTGAATTCATCAATGAAATTCCTTTGGTAGCACCACCAGTGGGAAGTAGCTATTTGGGGGATATCAACCCCAAATATTACCAACCTCTAATAGGAACTTCCAACTTCCACCAGAAACTGGGTGTAAAATCATGAAGTGAAGGATAATTCAGGAGGTTTTTCCTTGCAGGGTATACAGGAACCATAGGACTTCAGTTGTCCTAGGCAAGGAATGAAATTCCCTATCCACTAGATTTCTTTGGAGCGATTTTATTTGTTAAAGAGAAGAATTATAATGTGTGTTTTCCATCTGATGGCTGTGCTCCTCTGCTTGCCTGCCTAATAAGAAGAGGGGATTTTCTATAGGTGGTGAGGAAGTAAAAAACCCTCATTGTCCCTCCCCTGCTCCCACGGAGGTCTGTAGGAAGCCACTTACTGTAGATGGTTTGGTGAGGAGCGCCGTCGATGTAGCCGTCAGCATTGATTTGGAGGTGGAAGCTGCTCCTCTCCGTGTCAGTGTAGAGGTGCATCAGGTGGTCTCCGTTGCCCCAGCTGGGACTCAGCAGCGGAGAGGAGTTGGGAAAGGCAAAGGAAGCCTTCAGGCTGCAGAGCAGCAGGAGCAGGGAGCTGCAGGGAATGCCCTGGGGAATGGCTCGCAGCTCCATGGTGGGTCAGCGTCTGCTCCTCGCCTCCCCTCGTGCCTGGAGTGTGAATCCTCAGACAGGATCCCTTCTTCTCTGCAGAGGCTTATAAAGGGCAGCAACATGACATCACACAGGAAAACCTTCTCCACATCCTTGATTTTTGGCAAAGCAACATTTTAAGTGTCCCGAAACCTCAAGGGAAGGATCTCTGGCTAAGGTGTGTGGGGGAAAAATGTAAGGTTTCTAAAGACAGCTCACGAAAGCTAATCATATGTTCAAATGTTATCTACAACCCTGTGACATCTGAAAGCTTCCCACGCCCCTGCTGTTGGATCCAGGAAGGGCAATCCACTGCACTTGAACTGAAGGGAATGACCCTTCGGACCTGAATTATCTTTCTTTTTCGCCAGACGTGTTTATTCAGACTCCCACCTCTCCTCACCGTTTCCAATATGCATTCTGATTTAGTGGAAACATCAAATAGAGCTAAAATTTTGTTGCAAATGTACCAAAAGTTAATATAAAGTTGTCCTGAGTCTGATTACCCCTTCATTATGGTCTAAGTTCCACACCAAGCCTGTTGGGCTGATATTTGTGTCACTCCATTTAAGTGAACTTGATATAAGCAGAGCCTGATTCAAATAAACTGTCCTTTTTATTTCTTCTGTTTCCTCCTGAGTCACATAAATAATCTAAAGTTGGCTGAAACCAGCTGAAAATAATGTGTAAAACACTTAAAAGCTGGACGTTTGCTCCTGCATTGCACATCTTGCTGGCAGTTTGTAAAAAAAATGTTCCAAGATACCAGACCTGCTTCTCAGGTGTCCTGCCAATGTTGTGGGTCTTTACAAACAAATTTTCTGATTTGAAGAAAAAGATGGTTCCATTTATTACATGAAAATGCTGTACTAATGGTACACTGTATATGGGTGAATCAATGACAGGAGTGACAGGTTTCAAAACTAGACTGTATTAAGGTTTCTTTCAAAATTTAATATAAACTTGACAGAAGTACCAAATAGTAAATGAATATTTATTTATTGAAACCTGAGGATTTTAACTGTAGCAGTGTTAGGTTCAGTTTCAGTCTCTAGCTGGACACAGCACAAAAAGTCCTTAGTTTCATTAACAAGCTGTGGAGCTGTACCATTAGCATATAATGGATTGATAACATTAATGGATTGATGACATTAATGGATTGATACAGCTGTAACCCACTGCAAAAGTGGATCTGATTTTGGTTTTTTTATTGTTTAAAATTAGTAAAACCCTGCCAAATTCTGCTGCCACACCTGTGTAAATCCAGAGACTTGCGTCAGAGTATATTCACCTGTGTAAATGACAGCACTTTTTAGCCAAAGTGTATAAGGGTCAGATCTTAAACTGAGCAGGCTGACAAAGATGGCTGCACTGAAAGACAATCCAGGCTTCAGATGTTTTACTGGTTATAACACCTGAAATGCTTTAAATTTAGAGGTAGCTTAGAAGGAAAGTTAATTTTTCTTCTCTTTTTTTTTTTTTTTTTTCCTTAAGAAATCTCTCTATTTACTGTTGAAATTATCCACCCATATTTTTCACTTTGGTCTTAGAAGAAATGTTTGGGGTTTTTGGTTGGTTGGTTGGTTGGTTGGTTGGTTGGTTTGTTGGTTGTTCTGGTTTTTTTCTTTGTCCCCTTGATTAGATTCCTATAAAAATGTGGATATTGATACCTCAGTTGCAGAAGTGCCTTAAAGAGGCACTGCACCCTCTTGGAATATTCTGTCATTTTTTTGTGACCGCAGTTTTTCTGGTTTGATGTTTCATATTCACCATGACATTTGGCTGTACTTGCCAGCATGGGCTGATCTGATCTTTCTCCAGTGCCTTGATGGCACAGAAAACATTCTCATGTGTTTGAGAAATTTATTCAACCTCATTTAAGCACATGCCAGTCATGAGCATCTGTTCCTCTTTTTATAATAGTCAGACAAGCAAAGATTTCTTTTCCAAGCTTAAATTGTTTGGCATATTCTAAAGTTTCCCACAGCGTCAGGAAAACTCCAGACTTTACTAAGTTCCATTTAATCTGGTGGGCTAAAGTGAATTTATTAATTCCCTGCTTGTGAGAATGATAATACAAATTCTGCTTTTTCATAGACTTTTTTTGCTTTAAACCTATAAATGCCCACTACATGTGGTTTATTGTGGGTTTTGGTTTTTTTTTTACAGTCCATGTCATTTATATTTCAGGCTGATCCATTTATTCCTTCTGTGGGTATTTCACTTATCCTCTACCCATTCAGCTGTTGATGGGGTAGCCAGGAGTATGAAAGCTGCTTTACTTCTTCAGCCTGTAGTCTGTTATAGTGGGAGTGATGACAACCTTTCTTGTCTTGCATGCTACGCTGATGCATCAGCAATAACAATATTTCTGCAACTTTTACCACAGGAGCTGGTATTGATTTTTCAGATTTCTGTATTGCTCTGTGGTGTTTGATGAATTGAGATGGCTTTTCTCAGTTCTAAGCTAAGAAATTGCTGATAATTAACAGAAATTGCTTGTTGTAGGGAGAAATAAAAGGGAAAAAATGGGACTGAATTTAAAGATCATAACCATTTCACATTGCCACATTTTCTACTTCCCACTGCAGGGGTGCTACACAGCCAGAGTCAGGTGCCACAGCAGTGCAGGGAGCTCCTTAGATGTATCCTGGAAAGGGAGCTGGGAGACAGCCTGGAGGAGCTACCACCCATTGTGAATGTCAGGAACCAAGGTAACGTGAAGAAATCCTCACTCCAGAGAGAAAGATGATACCGAAACATGGATAAGACAGACCTCAGCTTTCAGGATGAAATTTATTCGAGATAATCATTGAGCAACCTGGTCTAGGGGGAAGGTGTCCCTGCCCATGTCAGGGGGTTGAAACAAGATGATTTTTGTGGTCCCTTTCAACCCAAATAATTCTGTGGTTCTGTGATTGATGCTTTAGCCCTTAGTGAGTCTCACTCCCCTCCTCCCTGCCATGCCTTTGTCCCAGGCCTGCTCCTGCTGCCTCCTGCTCCTTGCTCCAGAGGCAGCTCAGCTCAGGTTTAGCCAGGTATTCTGGGCAGTCACCTGGGCCAGGTGCCTCAGCTGGAACATGGATGACACTCAGGCCTCCCTGGTATCATCATGTAACTGCAAAAGTGTACATAGAAGGAACTGAGGGTCAAAGCAGCAGACTGAGGTCTGACTTTCTCCCATTTTGACTTCTTTGAGTTTCAGCTTTAGGTCATTTTGCAATCCAGACTTAGCACCTCAACTCTGTAAAACCCTCAGCAGCTAAATATCAATCCTTACGCTGCTTTCTTTTGCTGCTTATATCCTCAGTTCTGGAGAGGACTCACAAAGCAAAGGTAATCTTTTTTTTACAACAGATTTAATTTACTACAAGTGACTTGCAGTTATCTTTTGGAAAGGCTTTGTGGACCATCAGAAGTTTGCAGATTAAAAAAAAAAAGTGTTCTACTCAATCTAATTGATTTGCCTTCCAGGATTCCAGGACGAGTAAAATTACACGTCCCCTCACAGTGCTGGAGTTCCTTTCATCACGTAGGAGCACCTGTAGCGCTCTTGCCTAATAAAGCATATTGACTTATATTTAAACACGTGGGTGGCTTGCCCTTTTGCAGCATTCTGTGCCATCTGAGTGCTTGTGCTGGCCTCAGGAAGCCTCTTGCTCTCTGCTGCTCAGCTCACATAGGAGTTTGGGTTGACAGATTTAAAAATACCTCTGCTCTTAATAATTTCCTTTGCACTGCATCTCTTCAAAAGAGATCACAGAAATCAGGGGCCTCTCCCTCTGCCTTCCCTTCCTTAAAATCACTGTTACAAGTGGCTCTGGGACGATCACACCCCCAGTGTTGGAAGCACAAGGGTGGAGTGCCTCTCCAGCAGTTATTCTAGGAATACTGATGCACTGGGCCAAGGGAATGTACAGTGGATGCTGTGTGTGTGTGTGTGTGTGTGTGTGTGTGTGCAGATGCCTTTGCCACAGACTTCACCCGGTGTTGTTAAACACATCCTGAGTGACCTTATTTGGAGGCCCCATTCTTGTCACACTGCCCACGACTAAAGAAAACATCCTGGCTCAGCTCACCTACGTGAAAAAGATGAGGTAAGCACAGCCCACTGGGTTCGGGACCGCAGCATGTACCAGCAGTTTCTGCAGTGTGCCTGCTCTAATGAACTGAAATGAAGGGCCTCATTCCTCCTCCAGCTGAAATCCTTGGCACAGCTCCCAGGCAAAGCAGAACCAGTCCCTAAAAGGTTTTGTTTTCTGAACAGAGAGTGTTTCTGTCATTTTAAGGGGTCTGAGTTTTCATAGGTGTTGTGGCAGAGAGGATGGGTGCAATTTGTGGTGAGAGCTGCTGATACCCTTAATTTCAAAAAAAATCATAGAATCACAGAATGGCCTGATTGGAAGGGATCTTAAAAGTAATTTCATTCCAACCCTCTGCCATGGGCAGGGACACCTTGCACTATCCCAGTTTGATCAGAGCCCCATCCAGCCTGGCCTTGGACACTGCCAGGGATCCAGGGGCAGCCACATCTTCTCTGGGCAACCTGTGCCAGGGCCTCAGCACCCTCACAGAGAACAATTTCTTCCTAATATCCCATCCAACCCAACATTTCTGTCAGTGTGAAGCCATTGCCCCTTGTCCTGTCACTCCAGGCACTTGTCAAGAGTCTTTTTCCGTCTTTCCTGTGGGCTCCCCTCAGGTCTGGAAGGCTGAAAAATGTTCTGGTTTGGAAGGCTTGAAGTTTGTCTGGATTCTGAAATCTGCCCTGTGCACACCCAGTCCTGCTGACCTGCCTGCCCAGGCAGTGTGTCTTGTCTGAGAAAGTGTCTTCTTTCTCCTGGTGTGCTTGCTTCCAGGTGCTAAGGAATCCTGGGGACACAGATACACAGCCTCAGCAAGAAAGTCACTTCAGTCATACATATCCTAATACGCTGCAAGGCAACCTGATGGTTTTATTTTGGGAAAACTCTTTGGTTTATGTAAAGTTTCCTATTTTCCAACATTGTTATTTCAGCTTGGACTAGAAACATCCAGGAGCCCCTTCTGATCTAAGTATTTCTAGGATTTAATAACATCTGCCACTACATTCGTTGACAGTTTCCAATAAACTAAATGGATATTTTCCCCTTGTTAGGCAGAAGACAAGGATCAATAATAAACTTTGTTGTAACCTAATTTTAAGCTTACTCCAATCTCTTGGTTTCACATCAGAGCTGTCTCCTTGAAGAAGAGATAAAAAAGGCTTAGATTAAAGAAATTAGGAATGGAAAATGAAAAGAGGGAGAGGGGAATGGAGTGAAACAAGAACACAAAATATGCGGACGTCATCATCAGCCAAAGGCACTTTTACTGTGGGACAGTAATAACAGAGCATGTGATTGATATGGTTAGAGCTGCCTCAGTGCAATTGCAGGTGTTGCTCTTCAGCTTTGAGACATTTTTTTGTGGGATCTCTTTGAAACTAAAACTTCATTGGAGAAATTTTTGCGCTCTCTAAGTTTTAAGAGTAATTTTTTAACACAAAAGCCTAAATAATAAATGAAGAAAGTAATGACTGAACATTGTCCTTGTACTCAGTGTTTCTAATGCAAGAAAAATAGAAAGACTCCCTAAGCCACTGCAAGACCAGCCTATGATTCTGTAGTCCTTTAAAGAATCATGGAGATCAAAGTTTGTAAGGGGCAGGGCAAGACAAGTAACAGTGGCTTCATTTTTTCAGCTAAACTCTGTTAGCTCATCTTTGCTCAGAAGCTGGGTTCTTTTTTCTGAGGTATTTCCGTGACAGGAAGCACATAGAGGAGGACTTACGAGATGGAACAGAAATCTGGCAAAAATATATCTTGAACTCTGCCCCTGATTCAGGTTTTCCTTCACAAAATGACTTCTCAGGTAGATGTGCAGCTACTTTTTGTTGTTGTTGTTGTTTGTTTTGTTTTTCAGTGTAGACACAAGAGTTCTTCATGTTTCTTTCTCAGCCTGCCACGTTGCTGGTGAGGAGGAACTTAAGAGTCACATTGTGCAAAGGTTCATCAGCTGCTGGGACACTGATCCTGCACCTGGGCACTACTGATCTTTGGCCACTTTCACAGCTGTCACAAGCTGGTGCCATGCCAGGGCTGGTTGGGAAATTCATTCTCTTTCAAATAAGTCAATCAGGCTGTTCTTGTCATCTTTACTGAAGTTCTGGACTCTAATCAAACTGCTTCATTCTCCAAAAGCAAAGATTTCTTTGCTGACAATTTTTTCAAAACTTAGAAATGCCACTTAATACTTTTTTTTTT
>WAAG01050729.1:9928-70316 GCA_013390105.1 Tichodroma muraria | reverse complement strand
TTTTTTTTTTTTAATTTGACAAAATGTTCTTTATTATCCTTTCCATTATGCCAAATGAGCTTTCTCACATGCCGGAGTCTGGTTAGTCCATCTGCCTGCCCTGAACATGACTGTGTCTCTTTGGCACTGGTGTCACTTCTTGATCCTTTGCTCCATGGTTGATTCCTCCTGCAGTCTCCACTTCTGGTGGAATGGAAATGAATTCAAGGTACCACCTTCATGACCAGCTGATGACCATCTCAGCATGGGCTCAGGTTGTGCAGAATGCAAACATACATAAGAAATGTCATACAAGAAATTCCAGTCACCCAGATGGCCTGTGGACCTGCATGTTGATTGTTATAGTGGTGTAGGAAAATGATTCCATTGGAGATTAGCTTTTTATTTTGAAATCTGCAAGTTTCTCTTTAAAATGTGCAAACACTTCTTCAGATTTGCTAAAGATTTACAGAAAATGACATCTAGACATGACCCATACATATCCACTTTCCCACAGTTTCTATTTCTGTAGTCATTGCCTTTGCAACGTCATCATAGAATCATAAAGTGGTTTGGGTTGGAGGGGACCTCACAGTCCATCTCATACCAGCCCCACTGCCATGGGCAGGGACACCTTGCACTATCCCAGGTTGCTCAGAGCCCCGTCCAGCCTGGCCTTGGACACTTGCATGGATCCAGGGGCAGCCACAGCTGCTCTGGGCAACCTGTGCCAGGGCCTCACCACCCTCACAGGGAACAATTTCTTCCTCATACCAAATCTAAACCCACTCTCTGTGACTTTGAACCCATTCCACCTGTGTTAAATGTAAACTGGCTTATCCCTCACTGGATAGCTGAGGTAGTTAAAGTGCTCCTAATCTCACTGAGTGACACCTATGCTGATCAGTGTAATTTCCATCTTTGTGTTTTTGCATAATTTTGTTTTATTGCCTCTTCAATAAGCTGGAAGATTTGTGTTGGACCAGTGACTCCTGGGCTCAGGTCACAGGCAAAGTAACTTCAGGAAAAAAACAAGGCCCCCAGCCTCCTGGAATAAGTCAGGATGGATCATTTCTCTTTAAAAAAAAAGGAAAGGAAGCTCTTCTCCATAGTGTCCTGAAACAAATATAATTATAAACTGTGTTGTTTTAGATATTATCCCTAATGATTTCTTGTTTGACGTAAGTTGGTGTGGTCTCATTGTCCTTGGAGAAGTGATTCCGGAGCTGTCAGCTATGGTTCATGAAAGCATACAATAAAATTGTGAGTTGTAAACAGTTAATTGTAAGGGGGGAAAAAAATTAGTCCTAATCAAGGCATTTTGGTCCACACCCTGTGACAAAAAATAACGAACAATTATAAGTGCTTATGGGATCCAGGATTGAATAATAGGTTCAAATCTCATGATCCAAGGACACAACTCGTTCAGCTCATGTGGATTTATTGGTTCCTTGGATTTTGGCCAAACACTTTTCAGCAGTCTATGCCTTCCAAAACAAACATGCTTTTGGACTGAGCTGGATGCAGAGCTTGGCTGGAGAGAAAAAAGAAATATCTGCTTGTGGCTGCATACTTGGTTGTTTGTTTTTATAATTTTTTTTCTCCAATGACAAGTATTTCCTTAGCCAGGATTGCTCACAGCAGTTCACTGCAATTTCAGTTTGCATTACATAGATTAAACATAGAGATTCCCAGTGTTTTATCTTAGCCTGAGCTTTCTCCTCAGTTTTTCAGCATCTGGAAGAGATTCTTACTTCCTCCTTTAATCTTGGGTTCTGGCAAGGATACCAAATGTCCTCTTGGCTTCTGCAAGTCATTGTAATTCCAAACATGGGGCACATGAGTTTGCAGTTGCACCATTTCTCAAAGGAACAAAGTCACCTGTAGTTAAATACCTGGGACCTAACTGTCTCCTCCGTTGCTCAAATTGATGCTGAGCAGGGTGGCTTCAGCAAATGCCAAAAGTAAAAAACCAAAAAAAACCCCCAAAGACAATGCAAAAAAGATGTGGGGCTGTTTATTTCCTTTATAAGCATATCTTTCATTAGACAGCCATCACTTATCCCAGGTCGCTCAGAGCCCCATCCAGCCTGTCCTTGGACACTGCCAGGGATGGGGCAGCCACAGCTTCTCTGGGCAACCTGTGCCAGGGCCTCCCCACCCTCACAGGGAACAATTTCTTCCTGATATCCAATCTAAACCTGCTCTCTGTCAGTGTGAAGCCATTGCCCCTTGTCCTGTCACTCCAGGCCCTTGTCAAGAGTCTTTTTCCATCTTTCCTGTGGCTCCCTTCAGGCACTGCAAGGCCACAATGAGGTCACACCAAAGGCTTCCCTTCCCCAGGCTGAACAATCCCAATTCCCTCAGCCTTTCCTCCCAGCAGAGCTGCTCCACCCCTCTGATCCCCTTGGTGTCCCTGCTCTGGCCTGGCTCCAGCAGCTCCCTGTCCTTCCTGTGCTGGGATCCCAGGGCTGGATGCAGCCCTGCAGGGGGGTCTCAGCAGAGTGGGGCAGAGGGGCAGAATCCCCCCTCCCCTGCTGCCCACTCTGGGGGCTCAGCCCAGCACACAGGGGTTCTGGATCCCAGCACTGGCTCTGGTGCTGCCCTTCGCTCTGAACATGGTCTCGGGCTGCACTGAAGCCATGCACTTCACAGACCTGTGTCTCCCGCCAAGCTTTGGATACCTGCATCTGAGCTTATCCTGTACACGTGAGCTATCAGAAAGCCTTCTTTTTCCTTTTTTTCCCCTTTCCCTTTATGGTACTGAATCTTTCAGATGATTTCTGCAGCCATTTGTGTTGGTAAGGGTCAGCAGGAGGGACATTTTCTGTCAATGCACAGGACTAATGTCTTGTGTCAAGACCCTACAGAAGATGCCAACCCCTCTTATACTCTTTCAGCAAAGCATGGGCTGCTCTGGTGACCCTTTTGAGACATCTGACTGTGTTTGATTCCCTTTGAGTTTCTATCCAGAGCTTCAACCATAGCTTAACGAATCATGAAGCTGTTGCAGGGGCTGTTGCAGGAGATGGGTAGATGGGATTCTTCCTGATGCATCTTCCCCTAGCTTTGAAGTTGGTCCTGCACTCATCTAAGAGGTTGGATTCAAGCCCTCCAACAGTCCTTTCCCATCTAAATATCTGCATAGAAACAGAGACATTCTTAACTTTCAAATTACCTGTGAGAAAGCAGAAAATGAGGTAAACTCAGCAAACTTTTCCTGTTCTTCATAGAGGTGTGAGGCTTATCCACCATCTCTTGTCCCCAAATTTCCTGGGAGATTTTTCGTCCCCCAGGCTATGAGCACAGAGTGGGAAGGGAGCACTGGAAGTGCCCATGGCTCCCAGGACACCTGGACATTTCCCAGGCAAGAAATGTGAATTACACAAAGGTCTACAAAAATTTGAGGTGTACCGATACATACTCTGGTTCTAGAGGTGAATAAAAAGTAGGTTTGGAGGAGGAGTTAACACAGTTTCTGAATCAAGGAAGAAAACAAACGTTAAGATGGATTTAGAGTCAAAACACTACCAAAAATGTATAAAATTTTATTTTAGGAATACATTAAACTATTGTGCGCAGCACATACATATAAAAATAGAAGCAATTTCACAAACGATTGGACAGTTTTGTGTTTCTTGCAAATTTACAGTCTCAATTGTGAGTCCATATTAAGTCAGAACATGAGGTATATTTTCGTGAAAAAATAAAAGCAATCTGAGAACTTTGGCACCATTTTACTGTGCAAAATAAAATCTTGGAATTGAAATAGTGAGGTATACAAATACTACTCTGCTTTTCCACTGTATGTGTGTCTGTATGTCTGCATGTCTGTGAAAAATGTATTTATTTAAGAATACGATTCAGTTCCAGCCAAATCTGCTTTCTAACAGGGGTGGATTAAGTTTTGGACTGTTATGGGGTTTGCCTGAAGAAGGAGAAACTGTGAAAATAGACATCAACTGCACAGGAGAATCCCATGTGCAAAATGTGGGCAGGACAGGCTGGTGTGGAGCATTCACAGCAATGCTTTCAAAGCTCATAGCCCATGGCATGACCCCTGTTAATGCACACTTGAGATATGTTTTGAAGTTCCTAATTTGGCCCTGATTTGGGAAATCCCTTTAGCTTCATGAGTTTTCTTTATGTAGTCATACACTCTTCTTTGACTTCAGCTGTGATTTCCGTGTTGATCTGGCTGGCATTAAAGTGTAATGAGGAAAAAAGCAGTGATGTAAAGAGTAACTCAGCAGAGTAACTGATGGAGCTTTCCAAATGCCCATCAAAACTGCATCCAAAAGGGTCTGCAGTTCGTAAGAGCAGTCTCAGCCTAGCAGGCTGTGACTAAACAGATTTACAGAATCACAGAATGACTGAGGTTGGAAAACACCCCCAAGATCATCAAGTCTCACCTTTGACAAATCCCCACCTTGTCAACCAGACCAGAAGCACATCCAGTCATTTCCTGAGCACTTCAAGGGATGGTGACTCCACCACCTCTCTGGGAAGCCTGTTCCAATGCCTGACCACCCCTTCAGTGAAGAAATTCTCCCTGATGTCCAACCTGAACCTCCCCTGGCACAGCTTGAGGTCATTTCCTCTTGTCCTGACTTCTTGTGACCTGGTCTATGGGTTGTCCTCACTTGACCAGTGTGTGCAAAATGGAGCCAGTGAGTCTGATTTCCATCTTTTGTGCCAGCTGTCCCAATGCTTACCAGTCCTGGCAACAATCACTTTCTCTGGCTGCCCTGGTTTAAGAGGGAACAGACCTTATCCAGTCATAAGGATGGTGGATTAAGCTGTGATCAGAAACAAACTTGTGTGCCAGCATTTGAACTCTATTTCCTTCTACATCCCTGGACTCCTCCATACTTCTTCAAACTTCATTTCAAAGACAATTAGGAATATAACACCAGGATACAGGTTGCCAGATAATGTATTTCAGCACCGCTCTCTGTACCTCTAGGGACCCTAGGTCAATGTACTACCTGATACCCTTCAAACTTTTCTTTGACCCACTTTCTCCCCACTCAAAACATCCTGATTTTTCACTTCAAATGCACATTTTTCCAAAGCAAACTGCTGCACACATTGTGGGTGAACAAAGTGTGTCATCTTGGCTTCTCTCTGAAATACTGCAGGACCAGAAAATGAAGAGCAATTCCTTTCAATTCCTTTCCTTCCAAAGCATCCTCCAAAGCATCCCATTCCTGTACTGTGAGCAGCATTCCACTCTTTTTTTCTCTTCATTCATACATTGTGATCATCACTTACATTTGAACCAGATAAATTCAAGTATAAGTCACACTAGAGATGCTGGAAAACTATCTTGTTCACAAAACAATTGCCTTGACAGTTTCTCAGGAATGATGGCAGTGAGTACATCCTTGTGGATATGTCCTTTGGGCCAAATCTTCTGCAGCTATAAACTGATAGTTTTCCTGGGCTGATTTACTCCAGCTGAGGATCTGGCCCTGACAGTGTCTCTCATGCATGTCAGAAGGCTCAAATTCATCACGAATAGACAGCCCCTGCAAATAGAATGGCATGTCAAGGATGGACATAGCCCCATTTTGGCTGGACGTAGGAGATAATCTTGCACTCAGATATTCACTTCTGCAGCAGCATGGTCCGTCTATGCTGAAAATGCTCATGCTCTGACATTGCATTGAATCTAGTTTCAAATTTAGGAGCATGCCACCAATGCAGGAATCCCAAGGCTTCTGGTAACTGACATTTATAGTGACTATTGACTTAGGGCCTCTTAAAATACTTTTTCAAAGGCACAGAGAATGCAGCCTCATTGGTGATCTGGAAAAGGGTTGTCAAAATAGCAAGTCAAGGTTATGTGCCATTTGTACAGTTTCTAGGAAGGCTTTGAAGAGTGTTTCATACAGCTTGCTGTGTTGTCTTTGAAACTGATGCTTTGCAAGTGACAGAAATTGGAATTATGGCACAAATTCCTCTGTCCCAACATGGGAAGGTATGCTTGTGTAGCCTCCTTCTTTCTCTGTCCTTCATACCTCTGGGAGGTATGATAGAGAAGAACAAAGTATACTTAAGACAGTAAAAATTCAACACAGAGTTTTCTAAAATAACCCTTTGCTGGAAACTTCCATGAATTTCTTGTATTTTGTAAAATGCATCCCACAGACCAGTTCTAGGTCTTGGAGATTAACAATATTCAGGCTAAATTGAGTGCCTTTAAATATTTCTTTTCTTTTATATAAAGGTACCTGGGCATCAGGAGACTGGGACGATTGATTCATTAAAAGTATGTAATTACATAGATGAACACTCACACATCCCATGTCTATATATATACAAATATATTAAAGATGTACACATCTATATTGGAGGTAAGTCTAAACTAAGCTCACAAAATGCCATTCAAAATCCTCAGCTCCAGATCAGTTTTACATTTGGGACCCATCTGTGATTTATCCTGTTGCCCTTCCCCCAGGAAATCGATTGTAGGTCTTCATTTTGCCAACCAGTCCATGTGAGGAGAACCTGGAGAATCCCTTCAGAGACAGAGGGGCTCTGACAACAGACAGTTTGCGTGTGTAGAAACAATTGTGGAATTGGCACCTTAATGATCAAAACAGGTTGAGGGCTTTACAGGACGGGACACAGTCTGTAGAAGGGGGGTGCAGGCGGATATTCAGATGGAGTGAACTGCCTGAAGCTCTGGTGAAGCAAAATCATCTGGTGATTTGGCCCATGATATGTAAACAGCTCACTACAAGAGGTTATTATCTGAGGTAAATAATATTTAGTAAATCACCTATGAGTGATTAGATGGTTGCCCACAGCCATTCTGCGTCTTCCAAAAACTTCCTTTGCACTCCAGCTTGCATTTTTCTCTGTACAGCACCAAAGGAGGCACACAGCCATGTAAAATTTGTACGGAGGAGAAGAGAAGCAGCATTGTATTACATATGCTATGTGATGAATCTAGTACAAATATTTTTATCCAAATATACACATACATATAGAGATTTCCTTTTTTGTTTTTTCAATGACCAGTATAAATACTTTACCTGGGAGGTTATTCCCCATGTGCAAAACGAAACAGTTTGTCCTGGGATTTAATCTTCTGTTTTGCTGATGCTCATATTCTTGGTAAGAAGTGGGTCACTGTCATGGCAGGAGAAACTTTGTTCCCTCTCTTCACCCTGCCGTGTTTGCTCAGGGCTATGTAGGCCCCACGGTGAACGTTGGATTCATACGCGTTGTAGTTATTGGGCAGCAAGGTTTCCTTGAATTTGCACTCATCTTGGAAAACAGCCTAAGGAAGAGCAAGGGTAGGGGGTAGGGATACAAACAGGTACAATCAGTATTCCACCGAGGCCCAGGTCATTTTTCTTCCTCGTGTTTTTACACCAGGACTCATTGCAGTGTGCGACAGGTGGTGCCGCAGCCACTGCAGCCAACAATAAATCTCCCTCCTCGGTGCTAATTTGGTGTCAGATGAACTCAGATGCCACCTGTCCAGATAATGGACTGTGTATTTCCTGTGGCAGATCAAGTTAATTCATTATAAATCATGGATTTCTTCATTTTATTTGCAAGTAATGATTTCTGTCAGCCTCGCACCCTCTTGCCCAAACAACAGCTTTATTTAAGACCTCCCCTCTGCCAGAAGTTTTGTCATTTATAAGAAAAATGATATGCTGGCTGTCAAAACTTTCAGAGCTTTTCCAAACAGCAGTGTCCAGGGACAACTGCTTACTTGAATAAGAGATTTGATTAGCAATAAATCTTTTCTTTCTTAAACCATTAGTAATATTTAACTGTGCAGCCGGTTTTAAGCTAGGAAAATAGTTTTAATTTCCTCTATGTCAAAACATGAAAATCCAAGGAGAGGAAGTTATCTGAAAGAGGAGGTACAAGGACAAGCAGGAGACAAATGCAGTGGAAATTAAAAGAGAAAGCAGAATAATTCTCTGACTTCAAATGTCTGGCACATGAGATGCCACCAATGCAGTTCTATTTGGGTATCGGTGTGATAACACCACCCAAAGCCTGTAAGAGTTTAACTTAAGGCATTGCGCTGTGCAAGGGAAAATGCACATATCTTACAGCTTTTGAAAGTGTCTTGGAAGATAAACAAAACTGCATTGAAGTGGGGGGAAAAATCAAAAGGATTTCTGAAGCCAGACCCTGCACTTCTTGAGGAGGACCCAACTAAGCAAAGCAGTTAGACTTGTGGCACTTTTTAGGTGCTTATGATCACTTGTGATAGAAAGAATATTCCTCAAGTAGGACCTTGAAGTGTCCTACTGTCATTATGAGTGTGAGAAGGAATCAGTCAGGTTAGTAATGGCCATAGCTGCCTCACAACATTTGGCATTATCATAAACAACTGCAATGCTTTGTTGAAATTACAGCTATTCCAAAGGAAAGGACTCTGCTGTTCCTCGACAAAAGAGATTCATACCAGTGCCATTCATTACTTTGAGATGGGCTGATTTTGCCTACTGCCCAGAGCCAGCCTCTTTAAAATGCACCTCTAACAAGCACTTTTTCTGCTGGATGTTGAGACTGGAGATGTGTTGATGATGTCTCAGAGGTTAAACTGCTTTCAGATAGCAATCATCTAGATGTGGATGATGGTGTTTCAGTATGATTTGCATACCATTGTTAATAGTTATTGTTACTTTCTCGCCCTTTGCAACTGATCTCACAAAACTGATCATTAAAATAACCCCAGCCACACATGTTGACCTTGTAGGGTAGACTTCCTATTTATTCTTGATGGTGTGGTTGTTTTTGGTAGGAGGGCGCATGTGGTCATTATTTTACTGAGGGTAGCCATTGGAAATAGCTATAATTATGCCTCTCCTACACACAATGCAATGCAGGATGGAATCAATGGGGCTCAGCTTTGCAGCCCTGTGACCTTAGAAGAAGCCATCTAATTAATCCGTACTATTTGCAGAATATGTTCATTTTCCTAAGGTGTCCCCTGTACAGTCTTACAGGAAAGCTTTAAAATCCCAGCCCTGTAACAGCCACACTGCTCGTTGCATTAAATAGCACTGATGACAGCAGGCTGGGCAGGCTCCCTGTAACACCAGGGCTATTTTCTCTGCTTGTAATCAGAGATTTCCATAAGGAAAAGACTGAAACAAACAAAACCAAAACAAACTAAACACAAACAAACAAAGCAAAATACTAAATCAAAACAAACCATTCCAAAACCTTTTTGTTTAAACTGTGAAAAACTACTTGCACTTGTACTTACCGTCCCATACAACCTGCCCTTGCTGTTCATTGCAATGAAGAGAGCACTTTTCACACCAAGCAGACTTACAACACCTCTTTCTACAGTGGATATTTCAAAGAGACCTGAATAACATGAAGTTTAATAGGCGTGTTATCACAGAATCTAGAGCTAATGGAAGGCAAATCAGATTTTTTTTTTTTTTAAACCCTAACAAACTTGTCATCTATTCTTTATAAGAATTATCTCCCTAATGCAGGAAAATAAATATACACAGAGAAGATCTTGGGTTTTCCTACATGTCACAGGATTTGAAAATAATTATTCTAGAATTGTAATCACATTCAGTATAAGCCTTTTGCTCTATCAAACTCTTTTGATCTGTCAAACTCTGGACCTTTTCAATAAGAAAATTATTTTTATGTAAAATGCTATACTTACAAAAGGTTTTTTACTGGCCCTTAAAGAAGTGTGGCTTGCATTTTGAAGTCCCACATGACATCTGCTGCAAAAGATTTTAGCAACTGCTCTCTACAGGAGATTCAAATCCACATGACTAATGCTTTCCTTCATTCTTAGGGTAACAGAACAGCCCCCACATGAATGAGCAAACCAGAACCAGCAAACCCCTTCCATGGGACACACTGAGTGACCCAAAAATACTGGTCAGCTGGGATTCAAGAATCATGCTTTGACACTCTGGACTCGGCAAAAACCTCCCAGATTCAAAAGGCAAATGAGAGGTGAGGAGCAAGAAAATGCAGCATAGGGTCAGTTTTTGACCTTGTTTGTCTTTTCTCAACTGTGCAGCAAAGCAGGTAAAAATAAATTCTATCTAAATTCATCTAAACATTTTTGTGCCACATTTTGGCCCAAAGGGTTCTCATGTTTATTGTTCCCAGAGACTTTTAAAAGGCAACAGATGTAGCACAGGTTAATAATATCAAGTCATAACATTTGCACTCTGTGAAGGGTAATTACTAGAGTTCACAGCAATTAAGTGACATCTATTCTATTTCATTTCTGGATGCAACTCACTGTATTGGTTTTCATTGTGAACTCCGCTTATCCTTCCGTCTGGGAGGATTTGAAGGTGAAACCCGATGCCCACGTTGCAGTAAAGCCTCCGCTGCCTCTTGATTCCTAGCAAATAGTCACTCTCCCAGTTCACATCTGCCTTCTCCCCTGACATCCCAGCCATGGACCTGGACAGCAGAGATTGCCATCCTCTCTCCAGCAATGTGCCATTAGTTCTGCTTACAACTGGGCGTGTGGCAGCAATCCCGGCTAGCAAACCCAGGAGAAGGAACGCAGGCAACGTCCGGTGAGCGCTGGCGTCGCAGGGCATAGTGATGAGAAGTCTTTGTGCCGCGGCCATCCGGTTCACCTCCTGGGCACGTGGTCAGAATTAATGGCCCTAAAAATACCGCCCTTCTTGTTTTTCTCCCTTCAGCATGGTGGCAGAGGCTTATTTTTGGAAAGCAAATAGAGCTTGCTGACCTGAAACTAAAGCCCGATCGCAGTTGGGTTGGGAGCAGAGACAGGCCAGCAGGACTCCAACTGGTGGGGACCATGGTTTGTAGATCCTGCTTCCCGCTGGGCAGCCTCCGTTATATTTGATTGAGCCATCTTTATAGTGCAGAGGCTGTCCCTGCCCACATCATCACTCTGACATCAACAGCCTGCCCAAGGTGAGGCTGCCAGGGCTGTAACACAAACCTGCGTCCTCCTTGCCTGCTGAGGTTCGAGTGCTGTCACCCAAGACTGGAGGCAGGAGTGGGATTTCATTGGCTGTGGGAAGCAAAGGAGTCAAATTGGTCAGGGAGTCAGAGGCCTCACAGGCAGCTTCCTTATTTAGAGAAGAAGGTGTAAAAACAGTTCTGGACCTCATCAGTGAGCAATGAGAGGTTTGCAGCCACTTCCTTGGTGGCATGATCGGCGGGTGCTTGTCGGGGCACCTCGATACTCAGGGACAATTGGCTTGAGGTGGCCACAGCTCTTTTTGTGCGCACCCTGCAAAGCCAAGGCACCTCTTGCTGAGCGACCCACATGTTAACGTCTGTCTGTACCTCTGCAGGGAGTGCTCCTGGCTGGCTAGAGGAGGGGTAAGCCATGCTGCAGGGACAGAAGCCCCAGCTCCTGCTGGTTTTATCCCAGTGGGAATTCTCTGAGCAGCGCACACAGGCTGGAGCATTGATCTTGCAGTAACACATAGCTGGGAACATTAGGCCTTCCTGTTTTTCACTGAGATGAAAATGATCACATTTACCTGAGGAGGGTGTGTGCCTCCTGCAGGCAATAGTATTTGTAGGAGCAAGACAAGGACTTAGGTAATGTGTTAAAGATAAGGAAAAAGTGAGATGGACACATCTTCTCAGTGTTTCACTGTCTCCTTTCCTCAAGCCCAAATACTCACTATTTTTATAACATATGACCATCTTAATTTGCCTCCCCTTCCGTTTGCTCAGGCTGTCTTAATTGTTTCCCCTCATTTTCCACTGATGCTGTTTCTGCTCCTGTGGAGTTGGACAGATTAGACTTTTTACCTTAATTAGTTTTACAGAACTTATCAAGACCTAAGTCAGAGGAAAATGGCTGAGATTTATACAAATACTTTTGTCAATAAGTCTGTCAGCTCATAGCACAGGCCTTGCATCTTCTGAGTCGTTTGAGAAGCTTGCTAATGAGGAGAGTACCTGGAAGCATAATTAAACTGAGCACACTCTGTCACCCAGTGTGACAGAGTTTCACATTAGCAGAGGTGTAATACGAGGCGTGGGATGCTGCATACTCCCCAGCAGCAGCCCCATGAGGTGAAGGGGAGCCCCTGGCAGCCCTGAGGCAGGTGAGCAGTCAGAGTCAGTGAGATATGTGAATATTGATTGCTCTCAGGAGACAGGCTCAGCTGTAAAATAATTGGGAACCACATCTAGGCCCTGGCTTGTGCCAGGTGACGTTTCAAGATCTCTGTGCCTTTGCTGAAGCTGAGCTTGGAGTATCACAGAATCAGAGAATAACCTGAGCTAGAATAGACCCACTATAGGACCATGCAAGTCCAGCTCCTGTCTCTGCACAGGACACCCAACAATCCCACCCTGTGCCTGAGAGCCTTGTCCAAGCACTCCGTGAACTCTGGCAGGCTTGGGGTGGTGGCCAAAGGAAGGATACCTTTTGCTGACAAAGAGAATCCTCAGATCCTTTTCTTTCCTGCTTTCTACTTTATCTGATGATTTCTCATCTACGCAAAGCAGGTATATAATTTTTAGGAAGGAATAATATTAGTATTTTACACCCTCTTGAGAGAGGCCAGCATCACTGGGAAACAAAGCCCAGGGTTCCCTTTTACAAGCATGGAGCACTGATTTCCCAATTTTTTCTTATTCTGCAGTCTGAAACCTGCCCATTGCCGATGCACGTGACTCCTGGCAGCACTGCCTGATCTCAGAGCCATCACTGTCTGTAAAAACATGCAATGTAATATTTTCTTTCCTGTTAATTTTTCCCTCTAGAGAACTTTTCAAATGTAATGGGTGCAGAGCTGAATTTCCATCCTCAGCTTTAATCACCTTTAACCTCATTCATCAGGTTTCTCAGGGCAAAGACAAAGCATGGGCTAAATGAGCTCCTCTAACTTTTTCTGGCACATCTGCCACTGCAGATTCCCCACAAGGTGTCCTGATGGCACTAAAAGAACACTTTGTGGGATGGATGTGTCTCATCCCAGTACCCTAGATCCTAGAAGTAAAACCAAATGGTCAGACACAAAACAAACAAACTAACAAAGAAAGATAATTTCTGACAAGTTTATGGGATGTATTGCTTTGTCTTTTAGTCAGTCCAGCTGGAAAGTGACTGCTGGGGGCTGTGGTAACCCGGGGCACAGCCTTGCTCCAGCAGTTTCCTGCTGAGCAAGTTCCTTTGACTTTCATTGTGTATGAAAAGGGTGCACAGATTACTTGCAAAAAATCAGGACTTTTCTTGCCTGATCTGTAAACCAAACCAAATAGCTAATATTTGTGATTTCACTGGGACACCTGGTCCTCTTAAGAACAGGAGTCCTGGTGGCTGGCCCCAGACCAAATGTGTGCAGCTGGGAGATGAAATGCATTCTGCAGTCTTGTACTGCTCAACAATTCTGCATCAGAGTTGAAATGAGTCTTGAACCATTCTCCAGCTGGGTCTGTGGCCAGCAGGTTGCTGAGTTTCTGTGTATTAGCATCTGAACTGTCATGTAAGTTCTTGAGCTTCTGATTCAATTAGGCAAGCCTTGTTTGCTCTAAAAGATATCTTATTCTGCTTAAACTTGTCGTCTTGGCCCATGAAGTAATTGTTTTCAGAAAACACACTGTAACCTTCTGATTTTCAGGTAGCATGTTGTCCTGGTTTCATGTGCCCAGTGAAATTTGGAAGGGAGACACCAATAGCATTTGCAGTAAAATAAACCCTGTGTACTCCAAAATGGCAAAAATTTACCTCAGCAACCAAACTCTGCTTACGCGAACTCTTAAGACCCAGGGTGACAGTGCTCGCTGCCTAACTAAAGCAATAAGTTTCATTGTCAGTATTTCAGCACAATATTAAAATAACCCCTCTTTGGAGCACAGCAGTTCAGATCCACTTTCAGATAGACTAAGAAAAGTCCTGCAGCTGAACAGTAACATGATATGGATGCAGAGCACGTCTTTCAAAAAATGTGTGATGACTTAGGGTCCTAAGTTCCATTTTCAAATCTCTTAAAAGTCTCTCTCTATTTTAAGGCCTGGAAAGAGCAATCCCTCATTCAAACATAGAAGGACAGACTAAAATTGTTCTCCTTGCCTGTGAAGACCCAAGCTGGTGGTGGACAGTGGAGAAAGGAGATTTCCAGGTGATAAATCTGCCTGTTGTGGCAGGGCAGTTATTGCAGACTCTGGACAAGTTGCATAAAAATCTATAAGCCCAAGTATGACCATGGAGTTCCATCTGATCATCTTCAGGTTAATGGGGTTTGCTGGCCAGTGTGGAGAGATTTGTAACACAGATACCAGGACTGTTATGAATGAAATATGAATCACAATCTGAAAGCAGCAGAAAAAAAATAACAGAGCAAGGGTTGCAGGGCTGTACTGACACCCAAGGACCTCACCAGACTGTAGAATTGGTAACACTGAAGAGGGTGTTGTTGGCCTCAAGGCTAATTTGGATAGGACCACAGAACAGATGATAATCAGCAGAAGACCTGAGCTCTGGTAGCAGGAGGATGACAAAAAGGGTTGTAGCACACTGTATTTGTTATTTTTCTTCCCATTACCCAACAGACAGGCAGATTAGTTGTCACACCGATCCCCAAAATGAATAAACAAGACAACAGAAAGCAACCTTTCCTAAGAGCCTTGGCAGCTGATGAGCTGTTGGAGGCTGAAGCAAGCAGACTTCTGACCCAAAACTATCCGCTCATTGCAGCTGCTGACTCCTAAAGCATGTACAAGATCTGCTCAAACATGGTTTGTCATCACCAGTCATGAGGAAGCCAAGTATTAACAGGGAATCTCCATTCTGTCCCTCACACAGAGCTCCTGGTTAGGCCACTCAGACACACCTGGGCAGGAGAGTGTAAATTTAACAAGTTAGAGTCATCTCAAATAATTATCTTCCCATTTCTCTACAGGGACATCTCTCACTGAGATTTCACATGACAATTTCTTACAGGCAAGCACAAATCACAGAACAGCTTCCTGCTATTTTCTTTCTGGAGGGAAGCGGGAAAAAGGATTTATTCCCACAGGAAACTCTGAAGGATTTAGGACTAGGTGGATGCTAGCTTGCTTGGAAAAAGATCTTGGTTTACTGCTTATTCATGCTGACTCGTTCTCTGCAGAGGGTATGTCAAGCACAGAGACAGTCAAATATGCCCGTCTTTGTCTCCTAAGCTGGCCGGGTCTCCCTCTTCATGTCCCACAGAAATGGAATGACTGTCAGAAAAGAGAGTGGTGACTCCACAGCAAACCTGTGGCTTCCCACCTGGTACTGTGCCCACCAGCCCACACTGCTTCTCTCATCACCTCCTCAGCTGTTCCCGCTCCACAAGGACAGGCAGTCCAAGGGTAAAAGGCCAAGCTGAAGAAAACAGGAGTGACAGCCACCACCCCCACAGGGATCTGCCTGGTGTTATTTATTAGAAGAGATGAATGACAAGGGACATGTTTAATTTGGTTGGTTTGTTTTGTGCACAGTTTTCTCATTACAGAAGGAACAGGGACCCTGCAGGAACAGGGATGCTAAAAGCCACATTTAAGTAACATTTTAAGTAGGAAAAGATCCCCTTGTTTTTATTGTTGTTGGTGATGAGATTCTGTCCAGTGGCCCAGCTGACCTCTGTGTGATTCCTGACCATAGAACTATTCAGATTAAATGATGTAATGACCATAGAAAGTTAAAGGCAATTTCTGTCATTTGTCAGGTAACTGTGCCTTCCTTGTGTTGTTTACCATTAACTCAGTTGAGGACTTTCTCTTGCATGTCAATTCTTCATCCATTGGTCTGTATCCTCTCTCATATTTCAAAGGAGAATTCTGAAACCTTTTGTGAAGTCATCTGAACTTTTTCCTGGGTTTTTCGAGTGTTTGTGGTTTTTGTTTTTTTTTTTCTGCATGGCAGGCAACACCTGAAGGTCTAAATCTTGTAATTCATCATTCAAGCAGTTGTGATTTATTGTTTAATTTCCATAGAAAGGATCCTGTTTTTGACATCTCCTTTCCTCTTCTGCCCCCCTCTTCCCAGTCCCACTGCACTCTGTTCATTCTATGAGACCTGCACAGTTCCTGCAGAGAGCTGTTAGGGTTGCACCCTGTTGGCATCTTCTACACTGGAAGAAGGGATCCATTTATGACACAATGTTCTGAATTCTCCACAGAAAGATGACAGAATTACTTCCCTGATGATAGCCAGGGATGATGCTTTATTCATAAGGCATCTTTCCAAGGCAAACAGAAGCTTTTTTCCCTTCGGTCAAAAATGCTCCAAAGAGCTTAGCAGTCTCTTGATCCCTCAGAAGCTGCTGAGAATACCTTCAGCCTTTCCTTGAACATCTTCAACATGCTCCCTGTGCATCCTTGGGGCTCTCTACTGGACTTCCTCCAATCTGTCGATTTCTCTCCTGTGCTAGGAGACTCTAAACTGACCATAGCACACCAGATGTGCCAGTGATGGGAAATAATCCCTTCCCTCCCCCCTTGACCTACTGGCCATATTTGGGCTAATATTTCCCGGTCTGTGGCTGTCCTGTCTCACCACAACTACGAATTTGGGTTCAGCTCTCTACACCACGATCTCCAGCCTCTTCTCAAAGCAAAGCTGCTCCCCAGTCAATCAGCGCCCAGCCTGGACCATTGCCAGGAATAATGTATTCCCAGGGTCAAGGCTCTGCATTTCTTAATGCTAGGCTGCACAAGAATCCTGTCAACCCATTACTCCAGCTTTTCAAGGGCCAGCTGGATGCCAGCCCTACCCTCATTGTATCAACTTTTCCTACAATTTATTGTTGCCAACTGCACACTTGCAGGTTAGGGAAAATAAACTGATGTGGAGGTAGTGATAGATTCTTCCTCAAATGCCTGCCACATTCATGCAGGATGTTGTTTCCACTCTCCAAATTATTGTTCATTGTGATTTGGTTCTATGTGGTCATCACACATAGTAAAATACAATAGTAAAATACAATATTAAAAAACCCGATTTGGTTTCTGCCAGCAAAGACCTCATTCTCTAGCCTCATCTTTTTACACTCACATTTTTCTTTGTATGATTTTAGATGTTTTCCTCATAATCCATGACTATAAAATACACTTAAATGGTCTTGAATCTTCCGCCCAAGGCACAGCCCAAAGACAAGGAAAGATGAGTAAATGCAGTTCTAATCTGGTTGATTACAATGGTCATTCCTAATTATTTTTAAAGACTGCAAGTCCTGTTTTCAGAAAGGAGCCCATCTCTCTGTGTCAAAATATCCTCTGCTTTCAGTGCATTGAGGAGACCTCAGTATTGGTGCCATTTTCCCCGCTGGCATCTGGGATCTGTTGAAGAGCTAGCTGTGCGTAACTAGAACATCAGTACCCTCTCTACAAAAATCATGCAGGTTTGTGAGTTTCTCTGGTTCAAGGCTGTCTCCTTCTTTGCCTTGAAATGATAATTTCCAGTAGTAACTCTGAACAGTAACACATCTGAGTCCAAAGCAAACTTTTTGTATTTTAGGCTGCAGCCACCTTGTTATTTCTTCATCAGGAAGCAGTGTAAGGTATTTGTTGTGATGGTTTTTAACATATGGAAGATCAAGATCAGATTCCTAAAATATTCTGAAAACCAGTTATAGCTTTAACAGTGACTGTGGTTAAATATAAAGCCTAAGTAATTTGTTCTATTAAAAAGCCCAGGTCTTATTTTTATCAAGTGATGTTATGAGGGCATGTTCTAAATCAGCCAAAAGCTCTTGTAGTTACAAGAGCTTTACTTCTGCAATTTTTAACAGCCCACTCAAGCTGGTGCAGCTCCTTGTGCATGTCGTTAGTACAGAATTCCTCCTCTGACACTGACCAGATCAGGCAGACTCCAGAAGATGAAACATTTGAAGAAGACAGGCAAAGAAAATGCAAGAGCTGAATGGCAACGTTGAGTTTATTTTTCCCCTGCAAAAATGAGTCTCATTTGGACAGGGTCAGGTTGTGATGTGTGCACAGGACTAGGAAATAAACCCATAGATTTCATGCATTCATGTAACAATTCTCCTGACATCCCTCTCCATGCTGTCCTGTGCTTCTCCCTGTGCACGGGACCAGTTTAGGATTACGGTGCTGCTGCTGCTGTGCAGCTATTCCAAGCATCCTTTCAGCAGAATGCGTATTCCACGCAGGATTAGAGAATGGTTTGTCTGATGCCCACTGGACAGGCGGTGTGGAGCAGGGTCAAGGCAAGCATGCAGCAGAGCTCTGAAATTTCCTTTTTGATCAAGCAAGGAGTGAGCATATGTTGGCAGATGGAATGTGTGCTCAGCTTACTTTGGTGGAGTTTCAGCACTGACCTTTTGCTGCATTCCTCCAGCAGCAGTAAAATGGTTCTGCTTAAGTAAACTGACATAGACCACGTGCAAACCCAGCTGTCTTCTCCATCCCACCATTTCTCCTACTGTTACAAGAAGCCTGGATGCATGGGAATGTTGTAATTTAATGTGCAATAACCTCTCATGGAAATAATGTTCTGAAAATTAATGGTGCTCATGACACAATAATCTCCACCTCGAGGAGCTAGTTTAAGGAATGGCCGCAGGAGTGCACATTAATACTTTAATGTAATTAATACATTAGTACTTTATATTAAAGTCTTCCTGACACAAACAGGAAGTTAGAGGCTCCTACACCACTCCAGCTTGGCCCATCCTTACCTCTCTTTGACTGCTTTATGTTTTCCATTCTTTGTTTCTCTAAGTGTCTGGCAGGTCTGGCTGTGTATGACTCCACTATAAAAATTGAGATGGATTAGGCAGAAGTAGTTGATCCAGCAGGCCAGTTATTAGTGAATACTTCTCTAAAGAGCTACTTGCTACAGCATCACGAGTAAAAAGAAGATACAAAAAAGACATCGCTCCACTATGTATTGTACAGAGCCTGCCCTTCCAAATTCTTGATGCCTTTTTCATAGAATCATAAAATCGTTTGGGCTGGAAGTGACCTTTAAAGGCCACGTAGCCCAACCCCCCTGCAATGAGCAGGGAGAGCTTCAACAGATCAGGTTGCTCGGAGCCCTGCCCAGCTTGACCTTGAATGTTTCCAGAGATGGGGCATCTTCCACCTTTCTGGGCAACCTGTGCCTTTCTGGGCAACCTCCGATCACCTTGGTGTCCTTCCTCTGCACTGGCTCCAGCAGCTCCATGTCCTTCCTGCTGGGCCCCCAGAGCTGGGCCACTTCTCGAGCTTGTCCAGTTCCCTCTGGATGGCATCCTGTCCTTCATGTGTGTCACCTCACCCTCAGCTTGGTGTCATCTGCAAACTTGCTGAGTGTACAATTGATCCCACTGTCCATGTCATCGATGAAAACATCAAAAATGACTTGGTCCCATTACAGACCCCTGGGACACTGCTTCTCAGCTATCAGGAGGTGTGACTCACCTGCTGGGTCTCTCACCCAGGCAAAGGGGCTGATTGTACTCATCCATAAATACCTACCTGCTGTAAAATAATCATGGGGAGAAGAAAAACTAGAAAATGTTATCCTCTTGCAGCAGAAGATTTCCCACTGTAAGGAAAAGTAAGATATAAATGTGGTGTGTGCCATTTTGCATGTAGCAACATCAGTTTGCATGACTTGCTCATAATTTATGGACTGCTTGAAAGAAAGAACCACTTCCAATAGGCAGGGAGAAGCGCCCAAAATGGCTAAAAACACATCCAAGATAACAACTGGTGGTCAGGCAGTGGTTTCCAAACAATTACTCAACAGAAGCACTCACATCCTCTTGTGTAACTGGTCAAGCTTGGGGCCAAGCTCCTGCCAATGACCTGCTGCAATTCCATCTTTGATTGGTGAGTGAGGAGAGAGATTCATTTCTCAAAGAGGGAGGCTTGGCTGGCCTGTGCTGGTAGGATTTCCGCTGTGGGAATAGGCACAGAGCACTCTGATAACTTGGGTGCTGCACACACGAGGAGTGGCGGAAGGAAGCAGCCCCTGCTTGTGGGGTCAGGCTATTTCTGCTGGGATTTAAAACTGCTCTTTGGAACAGATCACTATAAATTACTTGTGTGAGACAGTTCAGAGCATTTTGGAGGATTATGATTTATGCCAGGTGGGAGCTCTTATGGTTCAAGTCTAAGGAGCTTAAAATAAGACTTTTGGGAGACAACCAAACCAGCTTCAACTCTGGTAACTCCCCAGTTCAAGATACTCCTAAATTGATATGTACAAGGTCTGTTCCTGCCTGGGGGCCAAGGGCCTTGAACTCCTGTTGAAACCACTGGATCTCAAAGATGCTCTGATGATATTTGGCACAGTTAAGAGAGAGCCAATGCCCATTAGGAAAGAGCTGAGAGTGGCTTGGATTCTCTTTACCCTTTGTCTAAACCTGAATTAATTTAACTTAAGGATTTCTTCCCCCAAGGCTTTGTCTTTCGTGGAAGGTACCTCTTGAAAGAATGTAGTTTTTCTCCATGGGATTCTCCTTTCTGCAGATTTAAAATCAATCAACTTATTAAGCCAACTGGAGATGAAGCGCATCTGTCAGGACCCAGATGGTCATCCATGTGCTTCCCAAAGATGGAACAGAGGGAGGGAGAAATCAATCCATTTCTGCTGACCAAACAGCAGGAAGGCAGACATGAAGCCCTGTCTTGCCATCTCCCAGGCAGCTTAAGAGTACTCTATACCACAAAGGCATAGCTGTATCCTCCTGTTGTCTTGGAAATGACACAGTGGCTATCACTCCATTCCCAGAGAAATATTTGTACACTATGAGACTGATTTCTAAGTTTTCAGAAATACTGCTTCTCTAAATCTTCCCTATTTGCTTTGTTAGTTTTATCCCTGATAGTTAAGTTGAAACTCTTACTGGAACACGCAGTCTAAACCCGCCTCCTCTTTAGTCTTTGCATTCTTTAAGTATTTACAGATGGTTTTCATATTCCCCTTCAGTTGCCATTTAGCCAGTGTTGCTCTGTGTGTATCTCTTCAAACTTAGCACCCTTTGAAGGGCACACAAGGCCAAATTCTCCTTTCAGTTACATCTCTGTAATTTTGGATTAACTCAGCAAACCTGATAGACGTTGAATTGACATGAGCAACACACAGAGCAGAAGGTGAATTCCAAAATAAAAAACAGGATGATAGTCAAAATTAACATCACATCCTGTGGGCCACAGACTGCACAAGGTTGGTGCCTTTTCTATCAAGGTATTTTTTGATGCATTCTCAGTGTCTGGAGTGAAGATTTTGAAGAAGTTGTGAACTGGAACAGCCATCAGGTAGGTACTGGAACATGCCAGTATCTACCATGGTTCCTCTGAAAAGTGAGATATAGCACATCATTGTGTGCTGGTCCATGCAGAGTGCTTGCATGATTTAACACCGATCTTAAGAGGTTTTTCTATGTTACATAGAATATTTGATACTAGATACTTCATGTTTCTGTGTGTTACAAACATAGCACAATAACCTTGTTTTGGTCAGTGACTTTTTTTTTTCCTATGGGTATTGATAATTACTCCAGCAGAGGACATTTCTCCACCTTTTCTCAGCCCTTCACAGGGCTGGTTGAAAATACTGCTCTATGTCTGTTCTAAAGGCAGAGAAACTGGCCAATGAGACTAGAACTGAGCATCACAAGCTGAAGTCCACAGTCCATTTCCCAATTAAAAAAAAACGTCATGTGGAAAGTGCCCAGAGGAAGTTTTCCTTGCTCAAGCTGTCTCATCTTCTCCAAGCTGCACTTGGCAGAGCTTGCAACGCTGACTTCACATCCTAAGTTGACTCGTTTCCATGGCTTTTCTCTTTTGGGGATCTTTATTATAAAGGGTGAATGTTGTTTTTCTCCCTTTGCACGTTATTCTGACAGAAGTGGGAAAGGAAATAAAGAACGATGAACCGCCATTCTTTACCCAGAATCTGGCCTAACTTCCAAGGAATAATTTTCAAAAGAACTTTCTTCTAAATGCTGGGTTAAAATTACAGCTTAGTGTTTAAATGCTATTATATCATAATATCAAGCCCTTCAACTTATGTAACCAAAACCAAAACTGTTTGTCCTTATACATAATAACTTATTTTTCTAATTCTGTGGTGCCATAGGACAACAGTCCTGTGGTTGCTACTGACTTCTACCACATCCAGTGTATAGTATGAAGTAATAAATTTATTTTTATGCAGCACTGATGGTCTGTCCTGAGAGCTTCATGAGGCAAAGATACAAGAAGAGGACAGGCATCTCTTTACACAGCTGACCTGGTGTGAATACCAGGGAGTAGCTCTGTATTTTTGGGTATAGCACTGGCAAAAAAAACAGTAAATGAGGCATGAAAGACTAATGCTCAAAATACTGCACAAGCATAAATTAAACTTTCCTCTAATGAGGGGAAAATGAGGTACAGATGCAATGAACTGATCAACTTTTAAGCTCACAGAAATACCAGAACTGGGTTAGAACGTGCAGTCTCAATTCCTCTCAGATGCAACTGGATGTTCTTTAAAGCCCCTTCCAACCCAAACCATTCCATGATAATTTCCTCCCTTACATTATATCCTGTTTCCATGATCACTTTCTGTGGCTTCATTCACCTCTCATACGACAGAAAAAGTTACAAAATAACTCTTTCATCATTAAGATTTTTGTTTCCAGAGTGAACTATTGCAGAAGAAAGGACCTTGGGTACAACTCCCACCTGTCTGGGCAGTGCCACCTTCTAACAGTGACATTTCATTGCAGCAGGGTAGAGGCACCTGGCCAGGACAAGGCCTGTACATGTGTTTAAGAGCCTGAATTCTTCTCCTCTTGTCTGTCAGCAGTTCCCACAGAAGCAAACAGACACAGGTCACAGAGACGGTGACAAGAGGCGAAATGCACTAACTTACATCCTTGACAAATCCAGACTCTTGGCATTTTTTCGGGTTTTTTCCTTGCAATAACCTCAGTTCAGACTCTTTAAAGGGCACCTGCAGTTTACAGTGGTCACCATGAGCAAGCTAAAAAAGCTAAACAATGGCATTTGCTCCTCACCTCTCCCAGTGGCAAGAATTTTTTATTTGATTCAAGCCATGCGTGTAATTTTACACGACATTTTCAAGGCGTTAAATACTGTCACCCTTCCAAGGAATCTGTACTGCATATACAAATAGAAAACCTCATGCCCATTAAGTCATTTTCCTCTTAATCTTGAATAGCTTTTCATGACTGAAACAGAATTTCTAAGGTGGCTTTACACCATAAACTGCAGCCTGTATCCTACAGCTGCCAGGCACAGACCAAACAGAAAGTACAGCTTAGATCAGCACATCTCTATATTCTGCTTTTCTCCAAAGACAGCTAAAAATCTGCTGTTAGCATCACTTCCTTGAGAACAGATATGAAAAATGGGAATATTAAATGCTCTGTCACGTATCCCCCAAAGATTCCCTTTAGCAGGCTTAGTCCGCTTTACAATGGTCACACTTCAGCAAGCAGAATTAATAGTTTACCCGTATCATTCCTTCCACTTTGACTTTCCAAAACCTCATCACTAGAGCTTGTTTGTTCATTTCAGTATCAAAGACCAACTGGCTTCCTGATGACAAGCTTAGATGCAATCTGCTGAGGACTGAAAACAAACATTTCAAAAATAAAAGGCAAAAGGCTAAATTATTTTCCTAGAAATTAGTGGCAGTTTCACCTAAGTGCTACTAAATTAAATCGAGTCTTCATGCTTTGGCAAAAATACCAGGTATAACTTCTATTACCATAGAGTCTAGAAGTATAAGCAAGATATTTTTTCAAGAATTGTTGGTGTTCCTTGTTGGTAGATTTACTGACTGAAGGAAAATATAAAACTAATATAAGTAGGTAACACAGATCTTTTTCATGCAAACGTTACACCACATTACAAACATTAGTTGTAAATGTTACAACTTCTAAAAAGGAATAGTTCTGCCACCACACCTTTCCCAGACAGAATAGTGTTAGAGCACTTGCTTTTCTGGGACCAGAGTTTGATTTCAGTTTAAGGCCAGCAATGTAAAATGAGCTGTAACAGGATTAATCCAGCTCCTTCTAGAGGAATTTACATCCTTCTTTTCTAGAACACCAAATTAGGTCACGTTACTTGCATGATTCTTCTTTAGAAGCTGCTGGCAGAGGGAAAGAAAGTATTTGATAGTTCAGCAAGAGATGTTTGCTGGGTCACTTACACGGCCTCCTGCAGCATGCAAGACTTGATAAAAATACTGAGTCCGTTAATTACACAGTGACTTTATAATCATCATCAAATAGTGAATATTCCTTTGGTTCTCCATGAGAATTTTAAATTATGCAGCTTCCCCAAAACAGAGATTTTCAATCATATTTATTAAACTAAATAATTTTTTATAAAAACAGCATGAAGACAGAAAATAATTTGCATTTTAATTGGCTTCCAGGTTCTCCAGTTCCCAGTGCAGAATTTCAGCAGTACATAGCAAGAGGTTTCTGATTCAAAGCCAGGTCTTCCAGGATTCGCATGATTCCCACATCGCAGAACTGGGGCTTTGGAAATCCCACCACCTGGAACCCTCTCACCCCAACGAGCTGCTTTGCTGTGAGCCCAGTGATTCTGGCAATCCCAAGAATCCCTGTTCCAAACAGGGCTTTCCCTGTGACCATGGAAGGGCTGCTTCCAGCTCCTGGGTCCATAGCTGTGTTCCAAGATTATCCATGATGGGGGAAAAGCAGCTCCCAGTGTCCCCCTTATCCCTCATCACTGGGATGCAGGAGTGGTTTGGTTGGGTTTTTCTTGACTGGATTCAAGTTTGTCCCAAGAAATTTCATAGCTGCATCTTGAGCTGTCTCCCTAGCATTTCTGATCAGTCATAAAATGTTAATAATTAATAAGCAGCAAATTTTATGTTTATAACAGAGTCCAGAACACTTTAGTGTTCCTATAAAGTCGTTAATATGATAAACTTGTAAATGTGAAGTCTGGAAATAAAGCAAAAAGCAAACAGCAAAAAAAGGGAAGAAATAATATTTTAAGACTTCTAATTATTGTCACAAGTTTATATTAATAAGATTTTTTTTTAAACACTTCCACGATCTACAAAATGCAACAGGATAAACATTTGATTCAAGTCCTTCATTATGTAGCAGTAAATTGAGGAACTAATACATTTTATTCCGTGGTCACTATGACAAATTCCATTGGTTATTCCAAGGAAAGACCTGATGTGCTCAATATTATTTTAAAACTCAATGAGAAAATTCAGAAAATGTTTGTAGAAGCCAGAAGACCCCCTTCCTAGCATAAGCTCTTACTGCTTCTACCTATGTATGAGAATTAAGTATATATTTCTGTAGATTTCATACAAGTGAAACTGAATATCTTTCAGATAAAGGTGAGGAATTCATCATCAATCCTGTGCTAAAACAAAGCAAGAGGCAAAAATCAGCTGCTACCAGCCAAGTACAGACAACATTTATCTTTTATTACAACATGATGCTTGAAATTGAAACAAATGCCACTTTGGCATCATCAATCCACGGGAAAGAAACATCCTAGTTCAGAATCCCCTTGATTCTCATCCTTTGCCAACAGGATAAAAGTTAGTGCCCCACAGGAATCAGTGCTTGGAGGTCAGAGTCAGTGTGGAAGATACTCTGAAGATCTGTGGCAGCATGTTACTCAGCTGGTAAAACATTTCCTCAGAAATTGTCTGGAAAAGAAACAACAACATACAGGTAAGCTTTGGCTTTTTGTAGTTTGGAAGAATTAAGTGTGTCTCAACTTTGCTCCTTGGTATTTAAAATAATTGCTGCTGTTCAGAAGACAACAAAAATAATTTTCAAACTGTGTGTTATAATTCTACTGAATCCAGTTAAAAAATTGACCTAAAAATATTGGCTGTGTATTTATGTGACATATCCACATATCCATTTCCAGTAGATGTCTTGTTCCAGGGATTGATTATTTCTGCCAAACATAAGCAGGACAGTGCTGCTTGTGATCTACAGGACTCCTGCTCTCTGCATTTCAGGACTGGATTCAACTTCAGAATTTATTTGTGGCTTCCTCCTTGCTCAGTAGCTATCTACTTTGTCAAGAAATGCATGTTACTCCTTTCCTAACAAAACTACTTTCACTGCATTTTAGAACAAACCTTGTGCTGGCCATCTTTGGATATCTTCCTGTTTCTGAAGATCAGCTAGAACTCCAAATTAAATAATTTCAGAATCAAAATTAGAACTAACTTCAAATACCTGGATAATTAATGTTTTTGTGGAAGCATGACTGAACTATCTGCATTTCAGCTTTCCATGTTGTTAGACAATATGACTAATAAACAACTCAAGTTATGTAATGCAAGGTTAGCCCATCAGAGTAATTAACAGCAAAAAAGTCTCTTTTTCAAAGGGGATGCATTCACCATTTGTAAAGGTGAACATCCCAGTTTGAATTTTTCACATCCTCTCAGAAAATACTACTGGGTATTCAAAAATATTAACCCACTTTCACTCCTCTTTTATAGGCAAGGAAACAAAACCAGATTGATTAATTTAAACTCACTCAAAAGGGGCAGGCAATAGCAAAAAAATCCCAACTAGATCTGCTGACGTGATTTTTTACCAGCAGTCTCCTAGGTTGGACATGACTTTGGTTTCACCTACCTGTGGTACCAGGAACTGTACAGTCCGAGAAATTCCTCCATCCCACGAGGCCATTTCCATCATGAAACCTAAAAAACCAGCATTGACACTGTCTGGATTACCTGTGCAATACTCCCCAGCAGTTACAGCGTGAGCAGGTAGTGAGGGAGCTTTCATATACAAGTAGGGTTTGAACTGCCTGAATTAGGGATGTTCCTCAACTGCCTTTAAATCAGACTTGGGCAATCTGAATGAAATATAGAAAAATCTAATGAGGAGTTCTGCAGAATACCTACACTGAGAGAGAATAATCAGTGCTACTGTGCAGCAAAGTGATACACATCAGAAGTGCGAGTTTCTCCGAACAGTATGTCAGGAGTTCTTTCCATGGCTTCCTTTCTCTGAGAAACAGGGGTGACCTCACTGTGGCCTTGCAGTGCCTGAAGGGAGCCCACAGGAAAGTTGGAGAGAGACTCTTTACAAGAGCCTGGAGTGACAGGAGAGGGGGGAATGGCTTCACACTGACAGAGAGGAACTCTAGATGGGATATGAGGAAGAAATTGTTCCCTCTGAGGGTGGTGATGCCCTGGCACAGGTTTTCCAAAGAAGCTGTGGCTGCCCCATCCCTGGAAGTGTGCACAGCCAGGCTAGATGGGGCTCTGAGTAACCTGGGATAGTGGCAGGTGTCCCTGCCCATGGCAGGGGGTTGAAATTTTTAAGGTGCCTTCCAACCCAAACAATTCTATGATTTTATGATGATTCTACAGGGAAAAAACTCAACACTCATTTATTGCTCAAGTGATGAACTACTAGAGGCCACAGGAATCCTCTTGTGGCAAATAGGGACACTCAGAAAAATACTTGTTTAATAGAAGTGGATGATATAGATGACATATCCATTGTGAACTACTGAAGGTCAATTACTGTGGGAAGAGGTTCCTCAAGCAGGTGGTTGAAAGAAAGCGACTGGTTCAACTATTTAAGTGCAGGACACAAAAATGTAGAAAGTAAAAACACCACTTGGAAAGACAGAAAACCAAAGTCATGAGGACTGTTTTTTCCTGATATCCAATCTAAACCTGCTGTCAGTGTGAAGTCATTCCCCCTTGTCCTGTCATTCCAGGTCCTGGTCAAGAGTCTCTCTCCATCTTTCCTGTGGCTCCCTTCAGGCACTGCAAGGCCACAATGAGGTCACCCCAAAGCCTTCTCTTGTCCAGGCTGAACAATCCCAATTCCCTCAGCCTTTCCTCCCAGCAGAGCTGCTCCAGCCCTTTAATGAGTTCATGTCCCCGCTCTGGACTGGCTCCCCAGATCCCACTGGAGCTTCGCTCCCGTACCTTTGACGCACTTGAACACGAGCTCTGCCCTCTTCAGGCACCATGGAATGGTCATCTCCTAAAATGAAGAAATAAAAAGCCTCAATGCCCCACAGATCTAGCCAGCAAGAATAGCAGGGAAATTACTAAAAGCAATACATTTTTTGCCCTAGAACATAATTTTTAAGCATTTGGGACCTAGTTCTCAGAACATTCTAGGAAGGTGTACACACCTTACAGGTGACCATAAAAATACCCACCACTCCTTATTGCTAGGAGAACCAGTATCAGAACACTATTATATATTTTTAAGCTGAGATGTTGAATAAAAACGCTGTCAAACCCACTAGAAACTGGGCTGTTCAATTCCTCTGTGGAGCTCCAGAAAAAGTATAATATTCAACGGATAATTGTCAGGTTCATGCTTCAGCAAATCAAAGGCAGGCTCCTAACCATATGTTAATGGCACAAAGATGACTCCTATCTGTTCTCGATTTTGCTTAAGGTTTCTTGGCATGCCCACAACCTTCAGTAAAACCTTCTCTCTAATATTAGAACTGGAAGAATCCGTCTTCCTTAAGATGCATTTATGCTAAGAGTGACAACATACAAAATTCATTTTCATCTGATGAAGGAGTTTCAGGTATCAAGACTCAGCAAATCCTGACCTAAAGTTAAATAGCAAAACATGACATGAAAACCACAGTGGTTTAAGATATGGCTACAAGCACTGGGCTAAATAATTTAAGTTTAAAGTTCATGAAATGTGTTTTTGGCTGTATTCTACAAAGCCAATTACACCATGATGATGTAATTCTATCAGACAGAATGACTCACAGCAAACACTTCTCAGAAAGAAGAAAACAATATCTGTTTGTTTCTGCTGTACTCTTCAACATGAAGATAAGCACTTTACTCTGAACACAGGAATATAGATGTGGAAACCAATTTATCATTCTAAGTACCTTTTCAAACTTAAGCTTTACGTAGTTTTCTATTCACTAAAGCCAGTCTCTATTTTGCAATGTCAAACACACAGTGCAATCTGTTCTTATCAGAAAGCTTATTTCCAGGATTAAAGAAAGTTATTTGAGAGGCAAGATGATCTAAGAATGCCCAGTGATAACACAACCGATAAACTGAATGTGTGGCTTCGATAAACAATTACCAAAAGCCAAAATTCCTCCTTAGAAGGGAGGATCTCCTGCCATCCCCCCAAAATACACTGTATGTTAAAAACAAGGCAAGTTTGAAATATCTTTTCATAAAGCTTTCATTATGTAAATCGCTGCATCCCTACATGCTGCTTTTAGGGTATACACCACATTAATCAGACAGAAGAGTGCTGGACAAGTTTGGGTTTGTACTTTTTTTTGTTGTGGTTGCTTTCTGACTTTTTTAATTTTTAAGCATTCTGAAAGCAACACTTGGCATTTATTATAACTCACCTGCCCATGTGTGCTTTCTGTCACAAGCAAGGTTTATTGTTGGTTTTGATCACTGCTTTGGCTTAGTGAAAAACAAGTGACTAAGAAGAAAAGCTTTCCCTCAGGAGCACCTTGAGCAATCAGTGATGGGAACTGAGCCTTTCAAGGGCTGATCAACGCAGCAGGATATGACACCATTCCTTGGACTATTTTAGAGGAACAGAGAGGTTAAATTTTGTGGGCACCCAGGGAAATAACAACGTTGCTCCATGCAAGTCACAAGAACTGAAAATGACATAGTAGTGACTCAATTCTAATCCATCTTCACAAACCTAAATTCTCATGAATTCACCATGTTACCAGGAGTCTTCTTTGGTGTGGAAATGATGGAGGATCAGCTAAGCACCAATTCAAAATACAGAGAAGGACATAAGAAAGCAAAAAAGCAAACAGCCAGACTCCTAGAGGGAGTTTTGGATAATAGCATTCAAGAAGGTTAAAAAAAACAAAACACAAACACCTTGAACTTTGGGTTGTTTTGTTTTTTGTTTTTTTTCACTAGCAGAGACATTTCAACCCTTTTTAGGATGCAATAATTTTATCAAATTAAGATTTCTTCTACTCATTCAGGAAAAAAAAAGGGGGGGAGACCCGTTTCACTGATTAGAAAGATATGCTGCAACCCTTTTGATTTTATTTCCATTTAATTTGTGACAGCCTCATTATATGGGGTTGCTTAGGGCTTGGGCCTTTGCAGAACTATGTCATAATCAGGTAATTAAAACACTAAAGTCCACATACATCATGTGGGAAAAACATTTCAAACCAAATTTCAATGAGCAATTTCAGTAAGAATTAGCAAGGTGTTTAACTCACAGTGCATCTGTGCAAATCCTAAACATTGGATATAAATTTAAAGGCAGGCAACTCAGATGAGAAGCATTTGAGGTCAATACACCCATCAGTAACCTCTCTATGGACATAAACTGTGTTCACAAATATTTGTCACACAGCTTACACTCCTTTCATTTCTACTTTTTTTAAGAACAATTTTGTCTTAAATTATGGTAATAGAGACAACTAGGCTGAGATCACTGAAGAGTCACATTTTTGTCACTGTTGCTGTGTGGACAACAGCAACGCTAAAACTACCAAGGGAGGGAATCAGCTCTGGCATTTTTAGCAATGCCTTGCTGTTACAGCCATTTCATTCCCCAGTTTATAGCAGATTCCGGTGATCAGACAGTAACACCTCACTTGTCCTGAAATCAAACTTGCCTGCTTTTGCCTTTCTCAGGTATCAAATCCAGTTTCTTTCCTTCATTTAACTTAATGATCAGACCAGAGAGATCTGTTTTGGTTGCTCTTGCCATAAGAAAAACAAAGGAAAATAGAAGTCTTTTTTTTATAGCTATAATAATGAAATTTAATGGCTTCATTGAGATCAGTACAGTCAAATTGACAGAGAGCATGTTTAGATTGGATGTGAGGAAGAAATTGTTCCCTGTGAGGGTGCTGAGGCCCTGGCACAGGTTGCCCAGAGCAGCTGTGGCTGCCCCATCCCTGGAAATATTCCAGAAAAGGTTGGATGGGGCTCTGAGCAACCTGGGATAGTGGAAGGTGTCCCTTCCTGCCCATGGCAGGTGATGGGACAGGATGAGCCTTAAGGTCCCTTCCAACCCAAAGCAGTCTGTGATACTGTGATTACTTTTGTGAGGTTATAAACACTACTCTTCCATCTGCATTAGGACAAAACCTTCGGGAAAAGCACAGAGAACACTGCTAATGAATGCCTGTCCCAGGGAAGCATGGAAACATCTCTGCAGCTGGGCTCCTGGTTAACCACCTCACAAAAATGTTCTTCTGTAGGTGGTAAATGCAGAGTCACAACTGCAGCTGCTAAAGGCACCGAGTTCAGGGTAACTTTCAGAAACCTGTCATTATCCACTTTTCCCTCAACAAGGAGTTACAGATTTGCATGTTTCACATCAGGTCAGCCAGCTGCCAAGCACTGTAATAAGCAAGCTGCTAATGCAAGTCATACAAAGCAGTTGTGCCTAAACACACACTTATCATCCACAGTTCACCTTCTGCTTACTCTGCAAAGACTTACAGCTTAATACAAAAGGTAAATTGTTTTACAAGGACCTTTTAAGAATCCAGCACTAGACAAGAAGATAATTCTTCAGTTTCACGCATCTTAAGGCATGTTGACCACTTGGTTGTGGGCTTTGTTTGTAGTTTAAAATACAGATATGCAAACAGAGGCTATAATGAACCAGGTTTAAAGGAAACAAAATCAGTAGAATATAATCAGGTGGTACCTTCATTAAGAAAAAGGTCAATATATTTAATAAATTTCTGAAACACAGCGACTGGGCCCCATGAGTGACCCAGGCTGCTGTCCTGCACGTTCATTACCTGCATTTGTGCCCAAAACAGGGTCTCAGTATAAAAGATAAAAATTTCAGAAATAATCTCATCTGTTCCTAAAAGTCTACTTTTATGTATGGAAATATATCTTTTAGAAGCTTCATTATTGGGTGTTTTTACCTTTTTCATTGCTTGCTTTTCATGATAATAGACCCTGATCCTGCAAAAAAGGGTCACTTCCACTCTGTGTTCCAGACAAATTCTGTTATAAAACCAGTCACTTTTAAAGGTAATCCTCTGGTGAGCATTTACCTTGCTGCTTTCATGAGTCAAGAGTCAGCCACTTTCCATGAAGGAAAGGCAATACTGAATTTACAAGTGAAAAATCAAAGGGTTATTTGAAAAAAACCATCCAACAGACTGTAATTATTACTGATATCCTTGCATAGATGACAGAATTATCTTCTTTTTCTCATTTCTTTAGGTTTACAGACTTTACAGCTCTTCAGGATATAAGGCATATGGCTGTACTCCCTGCCCATTGCTTTTTTCCCTGCCTTCCCCACCCCTTTTCTTCTCTGTGAGCCAAGTGTGACAGAGAAAAGAGGCTGCCAACAGTTTCAAATTGCTGTGCACTGAGAAATGTTATAGGTGATCGAGAGACAAGCCCTACATCAGAGTTCCACTACAGAAGAAAATATAAAACTCAGCACAGTAAGTAAAAACAAAAAGAGCATCAGCAATATGCTGCCGCTTGCCCAGCCAGTATTTGAGGGGAAACAGTGTCAGGAATTAGGCAGTGAAGGAAGAGACAGTTCAAAGTGAAGATGAAATTTGGTTGCTCCTGTGTACGGCTGAGGTGGTAGAAGATTTACAGAAGGTAAAGGTGGTGTTTAGATTTACAGAACTCTAAGCCAAGCTTTGTCAGTTCTGCTGCTCCCAGAACTTAGTTTTAATTTTTTACAGCTAATGATAATTAAAAGTGGGAATCTGGTATCACTACTGCATCAGTAATTGTGAATGTAGAGTTTCTATGCAAGAGCTTCCAGTTGTGTAGTCCCATCTTTTATTAATACTTGCACAACAGCAGTGAGCTGGATCCAGGAAGTGAACTGTCCAAAAGGAAGGGTGGGATAAAAATTTCAAGTTGGCTGAGATGTTTTTAATTGGTCCAGCTCCTTAATTTGGGTCACCATGTACATATAAGTGCCATGTGCTGTGGCAGAAGCCAGTGAGTGAGAAAAACCATCCCATTTGGCATAAATCAGCATGAAACACACCCTTTGCAAAAACCCAAGGGTATAAAACCAGCCCAAATGTTTCCATTTACTTACTTCTGACATTTCATGCACCAGCAGGAGGGGAATGCTGATAGTGGTGATGTCGTGTGTGCAGCAGACCTTGAGGATGTTCCTGAGCCCCATGATGGCCGGGTCCCGGGCAGTCACATTCACAGACCTGACATTGTCATCCACACACAGATGAAAGGCAACGTGGATTTCTGAGAGGTTTGAGTGCCGTGTGATATAGAACTCTCCTGCACAGGAAGGCAAACCAGGAAGGCAAGAAATCATGGTAGTGATCTGTACTGAAAGCCAGTTGTTTGGCAGTGTAAGAAAGATAAGAGGTAAATACAAATACACAGCAGAGATGAGGACATACACCGGAGATCTAAAATCTCTTGGACTGTCACTGTTTCGCATCCATCCCACACTCTCTCCACTGCTTTGATGGATTCCACTGGTATCATGGCCACATGGTGTAATAAACCATAACAGTGCCAGTACAGGATATGATCTCTATATAGCTCAAAACAGAAAAACAAACCCAGAGGAGGTGCAATACTCAAAATACACAATGCAAGCACAGAATTGCAGACAGATGTGGGAGGCGGAAAGGCCAAAAAAGGATGGGTTCAAATAAAGGATGAACAGAGCCTGTGGAAGAAGATAGTGGGTTATATAACAACTGAGATATGGCACTGGAACACAAAGGGATCAGTGACCATTAGAATTTTAAATAATTCAGAGTAGTGGGAAGGTGAGTTACACAGCTATTTGAAAAAAGTAACTAAGACATCTTGTTGAAGATATTTTTAGACTTGGTATTCATTTATCAAAGGTGAGAAGCAGTGAAATCCAAGTCTCTCCATTGTTCCTTTGCACTGGAGATCTAAAGTCTACAGAAAAAGCAGGAAAAGCAGGTGTACAATGCCCCCTCTGTTGCAGTCAACAAATAAACATCTGCCTTCAAACCTATTTCCACTGGCCACAGAAGTTAAGATCCTCTCTTTGAACTGGAACAGCTGCAGAATGGGTCTGTACTCCTGGATGACTGCTAAGGAGGCAGGAACCCCCATCAGTGACCATCTATGAGCAGTAACAGACAGGCCACTGCTGCAAGACATGCCTTTATGTGTGGATTTATCTGGTACAAGTTGATTTATAATCCACTCCCACTAATAATATTTAAGACAGTCATGAAATCAATTTTAATAAGCTCTCACTCAACCATGGGTTGTATGGCCTGAATTTCCCCATCCAACTGCATATTCATCTTCAAATACCACAGCAGCTTTCCTTAATAAACATCACAATATACACAGAAGATACTTTCCCTGAGAGAGGGATTCCTCAAAGTTAAAAAAATCCACTCAAAAATGCTTTTCTCTACCACAACAGTCATGTACATATAGCCATTTTCAAAAATAAAATTAGCTGCTAGTATTGAAGTATCACCTTTTCCCCAAGATGCTCAGAGATCTTTTTTTTTCACCGTCAAATTCCAAAAGGAAATTTTAGCCAAAGAAGCGATTTGCCCCACACCACGTGATGCAGTGGCAAAGCTGCGAATAGAAACCAGATGTCCTGACACCCAGTTCTCTCCCTCAGCCACAGGAACATCCTTCTCCTCTGATTGAGGTCAGCTTGGGTTCAGTTTATAATTTATGTTCTGACTTTAGAGCTAAAAATGTGGATGCATGAAAGACAATTTACTTCAGGAAGAGGGGGTCAATGCCACACAACTCACCCGGCAAGATGTTCGACTGGTTTCGTTCGATATTCTTTAATTTATCTTCATTCCCACTGATTTTGTTTTCTGTGTATGAACACATGGAACAAATATTAATCATACCCTCTATTAATTACACTTGGGCATGAAAAGGTTCATGTACTGATATCTGGCTTGAATTTTGACCATGAAGTTACCATCAAGTCCCCAAAATGCAAAGGGGATGGGTAGAAGTATTTTTGCTGTCTTCAACACACCCCAAACTGAAACCTACCTCAAATAACTACCTTTCTTACTTACCATCCTATGATATTTCTTCATTTGGACAAAAGCAAACACGATACTCTCAGACATAAAACAAAACTTTGGAAATTGCCCACACAACTACATAGTATCTTGCTATTACTCTTTAAATAATGTAATAAATTAGAACAAATTTCTTCCCAAGAAATTCACACAAATCATCAGCATAAAACCAGCCTTCACCATTTCCCCTGAGATGCAGCAATACGAAGGTTCTCAAGGGAACTTGTTTTTCTGTGTACTCATATTTGTTCACATTCCTGATGCATTTAAATCACATAATTAACTCTTTGCAGGGAAAAAACAAAATCTCATAATGTATACAATTGCACTGCCTAAACACCATGTGGCAAGAGTATTTCCCAGCCTTTTGCAAACACAACTGGCAAGGAAAACCATTCCCAAAGCTTTGGTCAGCACTAAAAAGCTAAATACACATTTAGGCAATTTGTTATTAGGTTTTCAGCATTCATTTAAAAGGAGGGAGGAAAAGTGAACTCCGTTTTGGCAATTTTTAAAGATTTAAATGTAAATGGCAATAAAAAGGTAAAGGCAAAGTTTGTGTTGCTACAGGCAGTTTAGCAAAGCAGAATGGCCTGATGTACTTCCCATGCTGTTAAAATGCGACTTTTATATGTTGATTCATTTTAAAGGAGCAGCAAAGACACCACCCGAACATCACATTCTCTGTGTGAATTTCACACAGAGTTTCCTGATGAACCCAAACATTCCATTTTACAGATGAAATAACTGCAGAAGAGTAGCATCAACACTGCCCTGCCCACAAACATCCAGCTGACCACTGTTCTATTTCAAGGAGGGTAATTTTGGCTGTCACTGACCATGATGTCTTTTTGTCTTGCTGCTACGCTGTGCTCTGGCCTTAAGTACAACCTTCTGTACAATTTCAAGTTGTTCTTGGATTCCAGGAAAATGGAAATCCGTGCACTCTTGGCAAACGGTTGCGAAATCTAGGAAAAAAATAAGATTGAAATGCATGTCCTGAGACTGTGCTCAGTAACATTATGTAATTCTACTCTACTGATCAAGTAAATCCAGCTATAAAGGCTAACTCTCCAAAAGCAGATAAAGCACTACTGGACTCCTCAAAATTTATTGAGAACTATATTTGACAGATTGTGACATGATCCCGTACTTTCCCCTCTACTGTGGCTGCAGGATCTGGTTGGTGGCTAGAAGATGCAATTTTGTGTTTAATGGCAGTATTTAAATGTCTGCCTTTTCTTATCACCTAAAATTTAGCATAAAACCAGATCTTCTTTTGCTATTCATTTAAATATTTAAACAGTTAAAAATAGTACCTGCAAAACAAGTACAAGTACAAAATAATACTGTTACAATTAAACAACTTGGAAACTATCAACAGCACAAATGTAACTGCAGTCTTTCCTTGTACACTTTCTTCTCCTTCTTGCTACAAGACTGATCGCAGCTGTTTCCAGGAAATATCAACCAGCACAGTGTTGCAGCAGACCTCTCCTTAGGGGTAGAAATGAGCCGAGACAGACTCTCAGTTAACAACGTGACAAGGGTCCCAGTTTATTCTTCTTTACAGCTTAGCCATCCTGACTCTGACTACAGCAAGCTCCTTCTGCAGGGCCCAGCTGCAGACTCTGACTGCTGGTTATTCCTGCTGGACTATGACTGCAAGTGTTAGTTTGCAGACTCGGAATGCAGGCTTTCACCAGCTCCACTGTGACTGCAGGCTCCAACTCCATCAGACCCAGACTGACCTCACAGCTGATCTTTCACAGCAGCAACTCTCTCCCTTGTTTCGTTCATCTTTGTGTGTCTCTGGATCATTCCTTTTGCCTCAGGACTCCCCTACCTCCTCAAGGCCTTTTTTCTCCAGATTCTCTTCCTCAAGGTTCTCATCTCAGGGAAGAGATGAGAGATAACAGCACAACACTATCCCCCAACCTCATCCATACCTCTTCTTGCATTTGTTACCCTTTTGCAATACCATATCCAAAACATGACTGCCTCCACTGAATTTTAAATTTACAAAGATTATTTTTCTGTGAGAGGAGACAGCAATATAATTTATTCTAATTTATTATTTTATTCATTTTCCCTGACATGATACCTCCCATTAGAAGGCTCACCTCTTTTGATCCCGCTGTATGAGCTGATCCTGTTATCCACCAGTAACACCAGGCCACAGAGGGAAGTTGAGTAGAGGGACATTGCCGTCTGAAGCCTATGCAGCTTCACCCCACTGCGGTGATTGCGCTTGTGTTTGCAGAAATCCAACATATCAGCTCTCAGCAGCCTCAGGTTGTGCATGGTCTTCAGCTGAGCTCCTGCACAGAGCACACGTGGCTTAATCCCAGTGGAAGACTAAACTCAGGACTGGGACTGAAATGCAAGAGCACAAAGTGCTTCCCTAACGATCTCTAAGGGAGCTGTAACCAGTAACATCCAGAGGAAGTTCTTAGCCTCTGAACACATTCAGTTTTACAGACACATCAGCAATTTGCAAAGTAGCAATAAAAACGCAGTGTTTTCATAAAGTGAGGCTTGTCCATGCCTGAAAGGAGCCTTGTTCCCATTGCAGAATCACAGACAGTGCCACATCCAGGCATTCCTTGGGTACCTCCAGGGATGGGGCCTCCAAACCTCCCTGGGCAGCCCCTTCCAACCCTTGCTGTGAAGAAATTCTTCCTGAGGAATATTGCAGGGCTAGGGATGAAACACTGATGTGTGGTGGTGTATCCTTCCCCACCCTCCCCAGAACCACTCCAGAAGCTCAGGAGCTCCTGCTTAGCATTTGTTCAATGAGCTGGGTGCTGAGGCATCCCTTGGCCATCCCAGGAACTGCTGCATGGCAGAAGTGGGAGCTGCGCGGAGGGGAAGGGATCATCACTCAGCCCATGACAGCCTGGAAACATCCCACCTGACCCACGGCCCGAGGGAACAGCACTGTTGCTGCTGGAGTTTTGGAAATTCCAGCAATTCAACCTGAGGATGAACATTTTCCAAATGACTCAAGGCGATCGTCTTATGACCCTGTGGACAGTGGTCCTAAGGGATGTCCTTGGAGCTTTCCTGCACCACAGCAGGCTGCACCAGCATCTCCCTCTGACAGAGATGCCTCTCAGAGCTTGCAAACTCCGAAGTTTGTGATACTGGGAGGATTGTTGCTGCCCATCTCTGCCTAAATCATTTCAGATTTGGTTACAATCCAATTTTCCTCTCTGTGTTTTATCTATATAGTAGCAGAGTGAACCTTGCCTTTGAACTTTTTCACTATTTTGCAAATTTGTATCAAACCTGCTTTGGCTGATGCCTTTACTGGTGATTTTTTAAGTCACTCCCGCACAACGTAACATGGTCAAAACAGCACAAGAAGACTCTACTGCACAAACAAAAATACAAATTGCAAGTATTCATTCTGCTGTCAACTGATCATGAGAAGTCAATTTTGTAAACACATTTTTCTACCAAATGTAAGAAAAGTCAAAGCATCATTTTTAGGCAATATGTTTTGCTGTTGCTGTGCTTTTTTACATGAGTCACCCAACCAAAATGGATGAAAATGTGCTTCCAGAATATTTTCCATTAAGATTTCCACCTATTTCAGACGTTGCTTGACACAGTTTATGCGATTCTCTTGCACATGTAAAGAATAACCACAAAACAATTCCAAACTATGGATTATACACATTGAGAGTTAAGTACTGTAAATAATACAAGCCTTGGACACATTTTTTATTACCAGCTGCTATTTGGTTTACTCCACTTACCTAAGTGAATAGTAAAGCTTTCTTCTAACAGCCTTTGCTCTTCATATATTCTCCCATTTCCTTCCACAGATTCCCTCAGCTGGCTGGGCTGAACTTTAATTTCATCACTAAAATAATGAGAAAAGTACCAGAAAGTTAATCCTAATTTTTATTCAAGACCAACAGCTTTGGGAAAGTTATCCCAAGTTTTCTCAGCTGGTTTGTGGAAACCAGGAGACTAAACCTATGAGCATGAGCTCCACTCGTGAGGTTTCACCTTTACCTTCCTGGCATCAGGAAGAGGAGACTCCACTGTTAAATTTACATTACTTGGCCGATTTGTAAAGCATTCCAAGACTGAGAAATAAAAATAAATCACAATACCTAGTTATAACATAGTAAGAATGTAGGAATAAAAGGAAAACAAAAAGAATTCTCATCAGCCTATTTACAGCAGCCAAAACCTTATTTATGAAGTTATTACATAAAGCATTTCTTTTCTTCTTCCCATACAAAATGGGAGATTAAAAACCATCTTATCAAATGTTCCACAGTGTTCAAACTACCAGGAAACATTTCAGATATCAGTTTTAATTTTTTCCCTAAATTCAACTGTCTGGTAGTGATACAACAAATACTGTTCCTAATACATGAAAGAACACCAGCATCTCTCCAATTTGTTTCTGCATTAGTGAGAAGTTTCTCTGTTTTCAAAGTGCCTCATCTCCAAAAATCCTTCATAAACTTGCAAGCAATTCTACTGATTTCAACTGCCAAGTAGCAATGTACTACTGATAAATAATAAGGATCCCACCCAATTTATAAATTGTAATTTCCCTTCCATTTTCTCAAACAGAGGAAAGCTTTTCATTCAACTATCTCCACAAGCATTCACACAAAAAAATTCCATTTTTCAGCTGTCCAGTGACATACACATAGAAAAAGAAAAGAGGCTAGTTAAATCAAACCATTGCTACCATTTACAAAGTACCATTATTCTCCAGAGCATACTTAGGTGGTAACAGAAAGCCTTATGAAACAGTGTTAAAGACAGACATAGGAAAGGCAAAATAGGGGAAAATTCCACTCATGTCAAGCTGTACTTTAGTGCATTACAACACTTTCTGGTACAGAGAGGTTGTAACATCACACAATGAAAAACCTCCTAAAATTATACATATTTATTTATGATGGTCTATTTGCCTTTGATATGATTTGATTATCCTAGGTAAATTATTTATAGGTATTATCATATCATAATAAATAAGACTATAGTATCCTATTTAAAAGATTATGTAAATGCAAATCCTTTGAACTATTCCAGCTGGAATTAAGCATCACAGAGGAATTAAATACCTGACTGAGCTGTTGTTGGGATTCTTTAGGTCCTGATGAAGCTTTATCACCCACTCCTGATATTCCTGCTTCTGGATAGCAGTAGTCTGTTTTAATTCATTGGTCCATTTGTTCTCCAAATCCTGACAGGAGAGCAGTAATAATTTGAGTGGTGAGGGTGCTCTTTTTAAGGTGATTATAGGCACGATATATTCTAGTTACCTGCTGAGACTCAAAATGCTGAGCTGCTAAGGAATTCACATCCTGGTCAGTCAGTGACTTCCCAAGCTCCTGCATCACCTTATCCATTTCAGCTCCTTGCCTGAAAGAGAAGTAAACACAGATTTCAGAAGACTGGCAGCAGAACATCTTTTGCTGTGATACAACAACAAACTTGGTTGTTATTGACAGAATGAAGAGTCACAGATTTAGCAACGAAAATCCACAAAACAAACTGGAGTTAAGGGTCAGGGATTCAAGTCAGCTCCTGTGTAAACAGAACACCACTTACCCTCATTTGGGACAGTATCAGCTGCCACCAACATAGGGATGTCAACATAAGGATGTGATAAATTCCAACAGAGATATAAATTCCAGCAGAGTCAATACACAGCTACATCGCACCTGAGCTCTACAACAATACTGCTCTTTCTTCTGTATGCAAGCTTGAGAAGAGGCAATGAGCAGCAAAAAGATTTGCTAACACCTTACTGGCAACATTGATCCCCAAACTAGAAATATGAACTAGTCAGTCCAGAAGAAACTGGACTTTCTTACAGTTTCTTCTGGACTGACTAGTACATATTTCTAGCTTGGGGATCAATGTACAAAATCATTATGATTATGTATTGTCTAATGTGAGCTTAAACACACACAGCTCAAGAGGAATACTGCTACTCAGATTGCTAAACCAGACCTACTGAAATCTGGCACAAAAAAAAAAAATCCGCATTCAACGTGTTCCCTCTTGTGGATAAAGGAGTCACCTGCAGCTATGAAACCTTATTCCAGAACTCGGGACTAAAACTCAACACTTTCTGGAAATCAAAACTTTCATTCTTCTCAGTTACTGAAAATAACAGAAAACCATCAAAGTAATATAAGGTAGCTGACCCTAATGACATCAGAGAATCATGGAATGGTTTGGGCTGGAAAGGACATGAATGTTCATTTCATTCCAACCTGTGCCATGGGCAGGGACACCTTCCACCAGACCAGGTTGCTCAGAGCCCCATCCAGCCTGGCCTTGGGACACTTCCAGATAGGGCAGCCACAGCTTCTCTGGAAAACTTGTGCCAGGGCCTCACCACACCCTGAGTAAAGAATTTTTTCCTAATATCCCATCTAGATTTCCAGTCTTTCAGTTTGAAGCCATTCCTCCTTGCCTGATCTTTCCATACTCTTGTGCCAGCCAAGTGTTGTATGACTTAGGGTTTACACAGGCAAACACAAGCTACACATGTTGTCCTATGACTTTACACACCCAGCTGCAGACACCCCTATTTAATAAGAGAGAGGAAAACCTAAATAATAAGAAAAAATAATACCTTTCACGTAGTTTTTTCAGTTCCACGTCCCTTTCACTTATTAATTCTGAGATGCTAACAAAATAATTGTGTTCCAGGTTTAACAGCATTTCAGAAGCTGGAGAATGGATCAGATCATGATAAACATCTGCAAAATCTTCATCCCAGCTGGTTTCTTCAGGTTTGGCATGTTCTAACGTTGTCTAAAGAAAATGTAAGAGATTTTAAAGGATATGATACCTCTTAGGACATATAAAGATCCCTCATAATGGTGGAGTAATACCATGGGGGCCCACACACAGCCTTTACCATACATAAATTATCCTCCCTACTTTTAGCTTTCTGCATTCTACTTTAGCTTTCAATTTTCTCCTCTCACATTCTTTCTCCTTCAAAGCAACTTAAGTCAGAATCATTAAGGCTTGGATTACAGTGAAGAATTACCAATTTTCACACAACACCAGCTTGGAAAGAACAGCAATATCCACAATAATATTTGCACCTGATGAATTTTAGATAAGGCCCAAAACACCAGCTGTGCAAACAAAAATGCTTTGCTAGTAAGGATGACTAACCTCTGATGTAACTAAGAATTTGATCAACAGCACGGACGTAAGAAAACTTATTTTTATTGAATAAAGAATGGCCCAAGAAAGCTAGATTTGCATGCTTTTAATGGAATTTTTCACACTTTTCTATATTTCATGAGAAGGAAATTCAATTCCTATAAACTTTACCTCAAATACTGCAGGTTTGTAATTTTTTTTTCTCTTCATTAGGACTCCTCCAGTTCTTTTGCACTCCACTATTTTTAAGATCCCATGTGAAACTGGAGACATTATTCCAACTAAAGCCTCCTCCTTCCTAAATAATGTGAAATAGTCCTATGAACTCAAAAAATGAACTGAAAAATATTTCTCAACTGTACACTTTCTCCTTCTAGCCTTAATTGCTGTTACTGAGATTTAGGATAGGAGTGTCACTTCATTACCTCTTGCTTTAAGTCTAAGCCACTATAAGCCTTATGCCTATTTTCTGTTTGAGTATCAACTGTTCAATGAACAAACCAGAGGCTGTTAAATGAACAGCCTCTCCCCTTTCTATCTTTTTACTCTATTAAATTCAAGAAAAACCTGACTAAGAACTTGTAGGATGAAGACTTGATGCTCACTTTCAGATAAAAAAAAAAAACCTGCAAGAATTGCAGTGAATTGTAGTGTAATATTTCATCCTCACAACCATGATTGCACACACACACGTACTCTCACAAAGCAAGACTTGAATATTAACTTTCCTGCCATAATCTTACCTCTTTATAAGCTTTAGCCCAAGCATCTGCCAGCTGGTTGATATCTACTTTTCCCGATTTCACTGCTTCCAGAGCCATTTCAGCTTCTCTGTCATAATCTTTTATAGTTTCCTCTTCTACAAATTTACTAAGAGATTGCTTCAGGTCTATTACAACAAGAAGAAAATGGTCCATCAACAGAACACATCAGTAATCACCCAGGAAACTTATAAGTAGAGTTTTTCACCTGAAAACCTTTTCCTTGCTAGCACTTACTGGCACTGACAGTATATTTTCTCTGATGTTTTGCTGTTTAAAAACCAATTTTGTCAACACTGTTCCAGTAAAACACCCTTCTTTTGGTTTCTTAGAGCAAGCTATAAGACACTTGTGGACAAGAATACATGAGATTAAATTAAGAAATCAAGTCATACCATTTTCTATAAAGCATGGCAGGTTGTGCAGAACCATCAGACGCCCATGCAAATGACTGATATTCTCCTGCACAGGGAATTTGAGAGGCACAGTAAGCACCAAATGTTCATTTCCAGCACTGAATTTGTACACATAGTCTCTCTCTCTAGTTAAAGTCTTTCCTTTATTAGGCTTCATCCTCTTGAGTTGTTTCCTGCAACAGAAATGAAAGTATCATTTTTGTAAACTCAGAAGTAAAAAATGGTAATGAAAAGCCATGGCTTTGCTAATAATTAACAGCCAAAAATACTTAGCCCCCCAAATTTTCATAGATACTCAGTCTTGACTTCCAAATACATGCATCTGAAGCACAAATACCAGTTTCCAAAATATCAAATGCTTCTAAAATGTATTAGAGTGTGTCAATATATAAATTTGGGTAACTGCTCTTAAAAATTACAGTGTAAATCACCAGACTTAAAAGCAGAAGCAGGGCAGATGGGAATCCTGACAAATAGAAAATTAGCTGAAACACCCTGACTTTTGTCATGGATGCCTCAAAAGCTGAAATCCTGTGGATTTCATAGAAATTTCATTTCCTCCTTTCTGCAGGTGCAAGGCCTGCGGAGTGGGGGAGCAGATATTAGCAACAATTTTTAGAAAGAGCTGATTGTGTCTTTCTGTGACCTGTATTAAAAATAAGCCAAAAGAGATGCAAGGGTGCTGTGCACACAGTGAAAATAGAGGCCGGGATAACTGTGGTGGTATTTTTATCCCCCCCAGGGCTCCCCTGCTCATTCACATCCCTCTGTTTTGAACATCACCTGCAAAGCTGGACGCATTGCTTCAGCCAAACCCTCCCCAGTGCTAAAAACCACACCCCGAGGAGAAGAAAAACCAGTAAAAGTAAAAAATTCTACAGCAGAATTCACGGGTTTAGGGTTTGGTTTGTATTATTATTATTACTTTTTTTCCCTTGGGTGGGTTTTCTGTGAACAAACATACGTGTTAGATACAGACGAAACAAGTCAGTTTCAAAACCAAACATCTGATCAAAAATACTGATGCGAGGCGGTGTCCCGGCCTCTCTGGGAGTAGGATTCAAAGGGAAATCCTGGGCAACACAAACCCGGCCACGCTCTTTCTGCTGCTCCCCGATGCAGGAGAGGAGGGGGGGAGGAAGCTGATGGGAGAGGGAGCGGGGGACAAACCCCTAGTTCCAAAGAGGATCTCCTGCTCCTGAAATCGCAGGCTCAAAGCCGGCGGGACACGGCCTGCGGGACTCCATCCGCCCCCTCCCACCGCGGGAGCTCCGGTGTCCGCATTCCCTCCGCTGGAAGCGGCAGCGTCCGCGGGCACCGGCAGCCTCCCGGCCGTACCCGGCCCGGCCCGGCCCGGCTCACCTGGCTCCGGGCGGGCAGCCGCGGGTTAACCGGGCCGCGGGGAAGGGGCAGCCGGGATGTCCCGCCTACCCCGTCCCGTCACCGCAGCTGCGCGTCCGCTGCGGCACATTCGCCGCTGCTGCTGTGGCGAGCGCGCCGAGCGGCGCCGGAGGCGGCGGGGATGGCGCGGCCGGCCAGGAGGTGCGTGTGCCGGGGCTGAGGGACGAGGGGCTCCCCCGATCCCCTCGGGGCCTCCGGGGGATTCCAGGGTGGCCTCTCTCCCTTCCAGCGGAGCGGTCGTGATCAGTGGCACAGGGCCATGTTGGAGGCCTGGCATTAGTGGTATCTCCCGGGGATCTGTCGTACAATGGTTTGCGTTGGAAAGGACCTTAAAAACCGTCCAGTTCAACCCCTGCCATGGGCAGGGGCACCTTCCACCGTCCCAGGTTACCCAGAGCCCCATCCAACCTGGCCTTGGACACTGCCAGGGATCCAGGGGCAGCCACAGCTGCTCTGGGCAACCTGTGCCAGGGCCTCAGCACCCTCACAGGGAACAATTTCTTCCTCATATCCAATCTAAACCCGCTCTCTGTCAGTGTGAAGCCATTGCCTCTTGTCCTGTAATTCCAGGCCCTTGTCAAGCGTCTCTCTCCATCTTTCCTGTGGCTCCCTTCAGGCACTGCAAGGCCACAATGAGGTCACCCCAAAGGCTTCCCTTCCCCAGGCTGAACAATCCCAATTCCCTCAGCCTTTCCTCCCAGCAGAGCTGCTCCACCCCTCTGATCCCCTTGGTGTCCCTGCTCTGGCCTGGCTCCAGCAGCTCCCTGTCCTTCCTATGGGCTGGAGGCAGCCCTGCAGTTGGGTTAATACTGGGCCCAGTGTTTTTTAAATTGCTAATCCATTATTTAGATGAAGGGGTCGATGTCTCCTCAGCAGTTTAAAGCTGGGAGGAGTGGCTGATACCTTGGAGTGCTGTGCAGCCCTTCAGAGGGGCCAGGACAGATTGCAGAGATGGGCAGAGAAGTGTCTAAAATTCAACAAAGCCAAGTGCTGTATTCTGCACCTGAGGAGGAATAGCCCTAGCACAGCACAGGCTGGGGTGACCGGCTCTGCTGAGAAGGACCTGGGGGTTTTGGTGGACTACAGGCTGTCCATGAGCCAGCAGTGTCCTGGGGGACAAGTAGGCAAATGGTGTCACTGGGAAGAGAACAGTGCCAGCGGGTCAGGGAGTGATCCTGCCCCTCTGCCCAGCCCTGGGAGGCACAGCTGGAGAGCTCTGTCCAGTCCTGGGCTCCTCAGGACAGCAGGGACAGGGAGCTCCTGGAGCGGGGCCAGCGGAGGCTGAGGAGATGATTTAGGGCTGGAGCATTCCTGACAGGGAAAGGCTGAGGGAGCTGGGGCTGTGCAGCCTGGAGAGGAGCCCCAGCTGAGAGGGGCCCTCAGCCCTGGGTGTCCCTGTGAGCAGGGAGGGCTCCGAGCAGGGCCCAGGCTCTGCTCCGGGGCCCAGCAATGGCACCAGAGCCACGGGCAGGGCTGAGCCCAGGAACTGCCACCTGGGCAGGAGGCAGAACTTCTGCCCTGGGCAGTGACTGAGCCCTGAACAGATTGTCCAGAGAGGGTGGGGAGTCTTTAAAAAGAACAAACCTACAAACTATTTCTAATAAGCCATTGTGTACAGTTGCACTGGTTATAGGTTTATCTCTGCTCTCTGTGCCCAGCAACAGGACCCAGGGAATGGCTGAAGCTTTGCCAGGGGAGGGTTAGGGTGAATATCAGGAAAAGGTTCTTCCCCCAGAGGGTTGAGTACTGGAACAGGGAATGGTCACAGCCCCAAGGCTGCCAGAGCTCCAGGAGTGTTGGGGCAGCGCTCTCAGGGATGCACAGGGTAGGACAGTTGGGTGTCCTGAGCAGGACCAGGAGTTGGACTGGGTGGTCTTTGTGGGCTGCTTCCAACTCATGGATAATCCATGATTCTGTGATTCTATCCACCTGAATACGTATTGCTTTTTCTCCTTGTAAAACATGATTCACACAAAAGTGTTACCAAATCAAGATGCTCAGTCAGAAAGGACTAAAATATTTTGTATTTTGTATATTTTGTATTTTTTTTGCCACAGGAACAAGAAAGTTGTTGATTATTCTCAGTTTGGGGATTTGGAAGATGATGGTAAGTGGGATGTTCTTGTTCATGAAGAATTTGAAATCATTGCCTCTTACATAAAAGCACATGTAAAAGGGGGTCTGTTGAATCTTCATTTTAAATACATTTGAGGATAGTGCAGTTATAGTTGTTGTGTTCTTTTAAAATTGGATTAATTACCAGAAAAGTTTATCTTGATGTATTTTCGGTGTGCGATGAAAATTATGAAATTTAAGAATATAGGAAAACTCATGAAAGCTTGTTGCTGTCTTCCAACAGATGAAGACTTCGCACCTTCAAGCAAAAAATCCAGAACACAGCTCAAGGAACTGAAGAAGGAGAAAAAAGAGAAGCCAAAAAAGCCAAAAGAAGTGACTCCATCACAGACACATACACTTAGTAAGAGGTAAGAAATGTTGTGGTCAACTCTGTGTGAGACTGGATTTCAATAAGAATATTTGGGTTTGGTTTCTTTTCCCCTAGAGTTTTAAGCAACTTAGAACAAACAACTAATACATGACTGTAATAAAGATTTTGAGCCTTACTGATGCACCTTCAAATAACTCTAAAAATTCTGGCTTTCTTAGGGACTCCTAAACCATAGAAGTATAAAGACAAGTTTGATTCCTTCCAAAAGAACCTATTTAAAGGAATATATGAAGTCAATGTCAATGAAAAAGAAAAATCTAACTTTAATTAGTAGAGTTATGTTTAAATATTACATTTTGGTGTGGCATTTCAAGCAAAGGCAATCACTTTTTTCCCTGCAGTAATTCCAGTTAACAGTTTATATGTATATATTTCTATATCTATATCTATGCACACATACACTGTTTTGCAATTGTAATGCTTTCAAGTATAGAGTGCTTTAAAAATTAGTGTGTGTTTTGTCTAAATAATTTCAAAATGTAATATTTTTAACACAACATGCTGTAAATATGTATTGAAATATTAATCTCTTCACAAGTATCTGTATTTTAAAGAGTTCACTGAGCTAGAAATAGTTCTGTAACACTCATGTAATTGTTCTATTATTTAACATGTTGGCATTTTTTCCCCAGGTTGTCCTTGGATGACAAACTTTATAAAAGAGATCTGGAAGTTGCCTTAGCCTTATCTGTCGAAGAAAAATCTGCAAATCCCCAAGAGGTGCAAAATTCAGAAGAACAAGGTTGCTTTACAGTTCCATGCAACACTCTTTATTTATATGCAGTGAATTTCAGCATGGCAATTTATTTTACACTGAAATAGATTGAAAATCATATTTTATTTCAAGATGTCATGACAAGAGAGAGTTTCTAGGTATTGCCTCTTTTCTTGTGTTCTTGGGGTTTTTTTCTGTGAGAGAAGTAACTCTTCTATAAGATCTTCCAAATGCACACTTGGATTAGAGACAAACAAAAACTTCAGCTGTTTTAATTTCTTAATATTTTTGCTTTTTATAATGTGTTTTTGTATAGTAATATTTCATATTTTAAATTTTTTTTCCTGGATCTTAAAACAGATAAGAAAATTGAATCAGAAAACACACAGAGGAGACCCCCTTTTTCCAACTGCAGTGTAGACAGTGAACTTTTAGGTAAGTTGTTCTCACTCTTTTCACAAAAAGCATTTAAGTGGCTTAGATATTCTTTGTTTCCATTGGTTTCATTTTTTTGTTGATGTGGAAAAAAAGAGTCTTTATCTTAAATGAAGGTTGAAGGATGTGTCAATTCTTTCATTAAAAATTTTGTCCCAATCTTAAAATGAGCAAACCTGTGGACTGATGAATTTTTTGTTTTCTTTTTGTTAGCCAGATAAATGTTGATAAATTTGACAATGAGAAAATAAAATGAGAAGCACATGAAAACAAGTGTCAGTTTACGTTTCTGAATAGTATAACTTCATATAACCAAAATGAGTTCTGGACACTCAAATACCAAATTACTTTAGAGGAAGAGAATAGATTTACTGTGAATTTGAGCTGATTGAACCACTTTCTGTTTTGCAGGTCTCAATCAGGTTATGGATGATGACACACCTGAGGGGGATGGGAGGCCAAGGACAGCACCAACCAAAGTTCCAGCACATCACAAGTCATCAGTGGTTGACAGTGACAACAGAGCCCATGATCCTGACTCTGAGCCAGAGTCTGTACCCAGTAAGTTCTTCTCCACCAAAACCCTCTCCTTAGGTGTGCTTTGGTTGCATTAGTAACAAAAGCAAATGTTTGCTTACATTTAGTTTGGATTTTTAGTGAAATTCGTGCTGCTTTGACTGCATTTTCCCTTACTCCTCCATTACTGGAGCATTATCCCCTCATACTTGTGACATCTCATTTGCACTTTCACACTAAATTTACAGACTGGAGCTTATTGACTTCCAACCAGCAAAATGTCACTGATTCTCTGCATTTGCATGTCAGGAGAAATTCCTTCTGCCTTCCTTGTCCAGGAGATTCATCTCTTTAAAGATCCTCTGTTCATTTTTCCAGTTGTTTTCTGGGGTTTGTGTGAAAATAGTGACTCTGGAGTAGTATCAGGTGTTGGAGCTTTCCCTGTTGGCTTTGTTTAAGCTTATTTTAAAAAGCAAGTAGCCTCCCTTCTTTCCTTCCTGTGGCTGTCATCTTTTGGAAGAGCAAGCTGCATCCATGTCAGTGTCATTCCCTAACAGGCAAGGTGTTTTTGTCAATATTTAATGCTTCAAGATGGGACAGTTTAGCGCCATCCTCATTATTTTTGCTGTGCAGTTGTCTGTCATCTGAAGTGATGATTTCTCCGCAGAAGTGCATCTTTCTGAAGTAACGTTTTTCCATCCCAGCATCACCTATAGTTTCTGCTTCCTGGATAATGGAGCACAGCTCTGGGCCAGGGCAGAAGGTGATGTCCAGTCCCTCAGAAGCAGCTGGGAGGTATCTGCATGCATCAAGTCCTGTCACAAACAAAAAGCCGAAATGGACACCGCCAGGTATGGGTGAGGCTGCAGCTACAGACACATGCATGAGTTGACTTAAGCTTTTTAGCAATCTCTCCTAAAAGCAAACAAAAAATAAACTATTCCTGGAAAATGCCTGCCCTTTAGACACATTTTATAAACGTTTTCTTTGAACAGATTTAAAACAAAAAGGAAAGAAAGAAAGAAAAGCTATATCTATGCTTCTTTTACAGCATTATCCTTAACTCTGTTATCTGCATGGGGCTTATTAAATGTTTTCCAAACTGTGGATCAGACCTTAATCAAAAGATCCTTTCGTGTCCATTTCTCTCTTATTTAGAGCTTTCTTTGTCTCTGGCATATGCTAAATTATTATCTGTTCTAAACAAAGAATATTATAAAAAAGCTGGAGTATTTTGGCTGCTCTAATAAAGCAAATGTTTAAAAGCTTTCTTTTCTCAAGGTGTTTGAGCATACTGCTGCTGACTCCTGATTCTTTGATTTTTCTTCATATTTACTCCTCTTTTCTGTACATGGTTCTTTCTGTTTGGCTCCTTTCTCTCAGGTCCTCATTTCCCCGTTGGAGTTGTGTTCAGTGTTTCTCTGTGGAGTGCCTGAAAATGCCCAGGACACTGGGAGCAGTTGCCCAGTGTTGCTGCAGTGTGTGGCTGGGTAATTAACCTGTGCACCATTCCTGCTGCACTGGCTCCCAGAGGGAGGAATCCCTCGTGAGTGATTTTCACGTGCCTCTGTGGTTTGGACCTTTTTGCACTCTCCTTAGAATGCTTCTTTTGTCCTGCTAGAAAAACTTAGAACAGTCATATGGTATTTTTTCCCCTTTAAACTCCTAATACCTTCTTTTTGTTTTAAAATCATCTCCAGCTCCATCGGGAAGCAGTAGTGCTTCTGTGAAATGTGTTCCTGTTAAGTCACCTACTCACTGCCTTAGACTTGGCCTCTCCAGACTGGCAAGAGTCAAACCTCTCCATCCCAGTGCTACCAGCAGTTAAATGGTCAGTGATGGAGTGGCACACAGGAAAAGACTGTGGAAAGAGTTTTGCTGATATACAGAGGGTGGGCAGCATCCTGGAATCATCAGTTTTGGAGGACTCCTGTTACGGATGTGTCTGATGTTAGGATGAGTTTTTATTCTGCAAATTGCTAGGCATTTCTAAGTGCTACTGAATAATAACATTTAATCCAAGTGACACCTGGGCCACCAGCTTTTTGATGTATTATATTCGGACATGTTGGTTTGTGATAATTTTAATTCTTTAATGCCTAAACTCCTGGCATTAACATAGTCTAGAGAGCACTATGGCAGTATAGATGATAGGGAAATGTTTTTTAGAATGTTGTATTTAAAAAAAATACTAAAATAAAATACTTTATAATATCTAACTGTATTCCTTGAATTTATTAATTTTGAAGGTCACTTTAAATATTGGTTGCAGTCTGGCAGATATTTTTGCCTGTGTATGCTCTTACTGGAAGTCAGCAGCATTAGTCAGGCTCAGACAACGAGGAATTTGGAATTGAATTGGAGCTCTTGGGGCTTCATTGAGGATCATGATACATGCTAAGGTAGGGAGTTTTGTAAAGCAGTGAAGTGAATTGTTACTGATTAATGAAACTGAGCTTTTACTAATTCACAGTGTCAGTAATTTCCTGTCTAAGCCTTGATTACAGTGGATAGCAGTAGATCCATTTCTCTCCGTATTACTGTGACTGAGGGAATTGCATTAACAAAGGAATATCATAGAATCATGGAATGGCGTGGGTTGGAAGGGACCTTAAAAATCATCCAGTTCCAACCCCCCCACCTTGAGCAGGGACACCTGCCACTATCCCAGGTTGCTCAGAGCCCCATCCTGCCTGTCCTTGGACACTTCCAGGGATGGGGCAGCCACAGCTGCTCTGGGTAACCTGTGCCAGGGCCTCTCCACCCACACAGAGAAAAATTTCTTCCTAATGTCCAGTCCTACCCTCTGTCATTCAGAAGCCATTCCCCTTGTCCTGTCACTCCAGGCCCTTGTCAAGAGTCTCTCTCCATCTTTCCTGTGGCTCCCTTCAGGCACTTCAAGGCCACAATGAGGTCACCCCAAAGGCTTCCCTTCCCCAGGCTGAACAATCCCAATTCCCTCAGCCTTTCCTCCCAGCAGAGCTGCTCCATCCCTCTGATCCCCTTGGTGTCCCTGCTCTGGCCTGGCTCCAGCAGCTCCCTGTCCTTCCTGTGCTGGGATCCCAGGGCTGGATGCAGCCCTGCAGGGGGGTCTCAGCAGAGCGGGGCAGAGGGGCAGAATCCCCCCTCCCCTGCTGCCCTGGGGCTCTGGTGCAGCCCAGCTCAGGGGGGCTCTGGGTTGGGGCAGGGCCAGCTCCCACCCACAGCACCCCCAAGTCCTTCTGCCTTCTGCTCCCTCTGCTCATCCCCAGCCTGGATTGGTCCCAGGAGTTATCCTGACCCAGGTACAGCACCAGCATCTGGTCTTGTTAAACCCCGTGAGATTTCCATGGGCCACTTCTGGAGCGTCCCCAGGTCCCTCTGGATGACATCTCATCCTTCAGGCGTAATCTATGCCTTTGCAAAGCCTTCTGTTAATAGTTTCACTGATTCCTTGCAGATTGATGGTCTGTTTGCTCTTGGTGCATTATCAATCAGGTTATCATAAGGCACTGTTCCAGCTTTCATTGTTTCTGAAGAAAATAGAATTTTGTTTTGATTCAGAAATTCTTAAGTGTATGATTATTCCCTTCTGTAATTCAAAAGGTCCAAAACCTTAATTTCCCAGATCTATAGTGGTTATTCTCAGATATTCTGTTAATATGAACATCTGTATCTTTAAAGTGGCTAAATAATAAAGATGTATCTTAATGCTTATTCAGAGACATGGGATTTAATAAGGGAAACAAATCTTTTCCCGTTATTTTTCTAATAGAAACAAAAATGCCCTGATGGCATTTCCTGAGATCAGGAATTCCATGAACTGCTTTTTAATTTTCAACAGAGGGGTTGGGTGCAGTTTGCTTTAAGCAGATAAGTTTATTCTAATTTTCATGTCAGATCACTTTTGTTGTCCCAACTTTCGTTAACCCAACAGACTTGAAGCGTACCAGTACAAACCACAGAGATGAAAACAGGATGTTACCACTTCTGGTGACCCTCTGTACAAAGCCCTGCTCTTTGCATTTAAAACACTTGGTCCTGCTGCTTACAAAGAATTTCTGGTCTGTCTCCATTCAGGTGTAACGCTCTTCTCTTGAGAGGAAGCCAAAAAGCTGTGATGAAAAAGAACTTTTTTGGGTCAAGGCTGTTTCTGCTGTCCTCAATCTGTCCTCACCCCCCCAATATTTACAACACTTGTGTACATTTAAATGAAGACTTGGAGCATGAGTTATTTCTGTACATTTGGGATATGAAAAAAACTGAAATTTCTTGCATTTTGTATTTTTCCCCATTGTTTTTTTTTTAATTGTTTTTGAATGTAATTCAGAAGTTAAAGGTTATTTTTTTTCTAGCCTCAACTAAATAACAGCATGGAAGGACTTAACTGGCCTTGAGTGTAAAAGAATGTACATGGTCCTTAGTGTATTAAAGCTCTGTTTAATGCCCAGGAATCTCAATTCCTTCCAAATTCTTTTTCATACTGACATCCCTTGGGGACACTTACAATACTCCAATATACAAAGAAATCACGAGAAATAGAACTGATTGAAACCCAGATGATATTTATCTGCTTGGTGATAGACCATCTTGTAGAGCCAAAGATGACAGATTCTCTTTCTGTTTGCCTTCTTGAACAGATGAGAGATTTACTTGGGTGTTACACATTTTTTTTACTTCCAGTAAATCTGTGTAAATCTTGCTTTCATTTTATTATCTTTGCAGGATTCATTAAGCTGAAGATTCTAAAGAGTTATAATCAGGCAGTTCTTTCAGAAATACTTTGTGAATCCCATCCCAGCATAAAGGTTAGTAGATAGGTGCATATTCTTTAGAATGTTAAGTCTGTAACTATGTAGGAAGTCAACATTAGAGGGCATAATTACATCAAGTTATCATTCCAGTGCAGTAGAGCTATGTGGCTATCACTTGTATTTGCAAAGTGTTTGCACATCAAAGGGTCAGATGACAAGTGTGAGCAAAATATCAAGAACAAAAAAACAAAATGGAATTTAATAAGCCTTAACCATCTTTACTTTTGTCAAGTATTATCAACAACACAGCCTCACTCTTTCTTACATTTTCACAGATCAGTGACTTACAATATTAGTAGGTATTTCTTGCATTATTTAATTCAGTTATAAGCTTTAACATACAGTTCTTTTCCAGATGTTTGCTGTAATTTTTGTCGAGCGTAAGTTAGCCCCTCCCTGGGTAAAAGTCATATTGATGCAATTTATGAGTGGGGTTCAGCTGCTTGAGTCTCTGTCACGATGTCATAGGAACAGAGTTGCCTGTAAGTCAAAAAATGTAAGGATGGGCAAATCTTACTTAGCTCTGGAAGGCACAGCTGGAGGGCNTAGCAGAGTACTATTAAAATATTTTCTACAAAAATATAATGATAAATAAAATATATAAAATATAAATTTGAATATATATATAAAATATTTTCCTATATTAGGAAAGCTGTTTTGATAAATACATATTTCTCCTGAAACACCACTGGGGGATCATTTCTTACAAATTTTTCCTCCCTAAAGAAAAAGTGAGGCAAAATACGTACTTGAATTCTACTATTTAATTAATGATGTTAAGCAATACACATGTGCCAGGCATGGACTTTTTGGCCTATTTATCCTCAATATATTGAGATTACTGTATTAAAATTCAGTATATGTAGATGGTGAGATGCATACTTAAAGAGTGAGTCCTGTGAGGAGTGGCTGGGGGGGTTTAGTCTGGAGGAAAGGAGGCCAAGCCTGTTACTCATGACATATCTGAGTACACAGCATGTGAAATGCAGACAGCAGCCCGAATCCCAGGGCTTTCCAGTGCCCTCCACTGGCTGGGGGTGGGAAGAAGTGGGCAGCAGAGAGCCACTTCACCAGGCATGCACCTGCATTCCTGATACGCCCAAGTGCCTGCAGCATTCCTGAAAACTGGCTTTTGGCCTGTGAAACTAAACGTAGACATCTTGCAAGGGCTAAAAGTAGATTCCAGCAGAAGGCTGTCCAGCCTCCCTAAACAAAATCCCTGGGCTTCACATACAGCCCTTGAAAGAAGACAGAACCATCCCAAACACTCAGAGCTTGTCTAGAGAAATATGTAGGCATAGGGATGTACCTGGAAGTTGCATTCTGCTTTTGCATATTTCCAAGAAATCAATAGATCTCTTTTTAATTCTGCTCAAAAATCTATGGATAGTACTGTNTGTCACTCCATGCCCTTGTAAATAAACGCTGGTAACATCTAGAACTCCTGCAGTGATTTTAGGTAGAACTCAATTCCCTTGTAAAAGATGTTCCCTTTGTCTGTGTTCACATGGCTGTGGAGATGTAACCATGAAGCTACTGCCAGGTTTTGGGAAGGCAGGCCAGTTTCATTTCATCATTAAGTGAAACTCTTTTAAGCTCATTTTCCTGCCACATGGATGGGTTCTGGTGTTCCCACCCATTCCACCTGCACTTCCACCTGCACAAAGCCTGTTCTAGGAAGGCTGGATCTTGCCCATAAATCAAAGGCAGATGAGATATATTTACCCAGAGCTGGCTGCAATTAGGCTACCTGCAGAGGAACTGCAAATGTGGAGAGCTGCCAAAGATCCTGGAACATTCAAACCAGCAAGGGAGAAATGTAGCACTGAATAGTTTGGAAGTGATCATTTTAAGAAGAATCAAGGCCAGTAGGAGATGTGTTTTCCACCTCTGAGTTAGGTGGGGGGTTGTGTATGGAGTAAAGTCTGATTCTCCTCATCCATCACCTTTGTGCCCTGTACCTTCATTAGCCCCAGTGAGGTTGCAGTAATAAGTGATAATGGAGAACACATTCCCTGCTGAGCTGTGTCCCCTTTGGAGCTTGGCTGAGATCAGCTCCTCCTTCCCCTTTCCTCATTTGCTTTGATTCATTTTTCTTGCCAAAGAAATTTGGAGGCAGATTTTTCCAGCTGCTCCCAAAAGAGTGGGGAAGTGTGTTATTGAAGTTGATGGGAAGCATTCTGTCCTCCACACATCACAGCCTGTTCCTAAGTGGGAACACTGCCTACCTCCCAAATTTTCATCCATATCATCCCTGAGGCTTGTTATTCAGCACACACTGCAGTAGCTCCTCTGTACACTCTTCATTTTTTCTGTGCAAAGGAAAAAAATTGATTTATGAGCAAATTCTGCAATTATGAGCATGTGATATGATTTATCACTGTCCTGATGGTGACGTTAGTTTGCACTCTGGAGCTGAACATGCAGGGAGGTCTTACACAGGGTGTAAAGTGAGTGTTGTTGTGTGAAGAGTGAGACAAGGCTGTGGTAACACACCTGAAGACACAGGGCTGGTGTGGTCAGAGTGACACTGCAATATCACTGTCACAGAATTGTTTAGATTTGAAGCCAGTGCTTGAAATCCTCTAATTATTCTTTGTACAATAATGTGTATGAAACAGTTCTCCTTTGAAATCTCCCTCATATTCTGAGAATTTATAATGCACATTAGCAGAGTACTATTAAAATATTTTCTACAAAAATATAATGATAAATAAAATATATAAAATATAAATTTGAATATATATATAAAATATTTTCCTATATTAGGAAAGCTGTTTTGATAAATACATATTTCTCCTGAAACACCACTGGGGGATCATTTCTTACAAATTTTTCCTCCCTAAAGAAAAAGTGAGGCAAAATACGTACTTGAATTCTACTATTTAATTAATGATGTTAAGCAATACACATGTGCCAGGCATGGACTTTTTGGCCTATTTATCCTCAATATATTGAGATTACTGTATTAAAATTCAGTATATGTAGATGGTGAGATGCATACTTAAAGAGTGAGTCCTGTGAGGAGTGGCTGGGGGGGTTTAGTCTGGAGGAAAGGAGGCCAAGCCTGTTACTCATGACATATCTGAGTACACAGCATGTGAAATGCAGACAGCAGCCCGAATCCCAGGGCTTTCCAGTGCCCTCCACTGGCTGGGGGTGGGAAGAAGTGGGCAGCAGAGAGCCACTTCACCAGGCATGCACCTGCATTCCTGATACGCCCAAGTGCCTGCAGCATTCCTGAAAACTGGCTTTTGGCCTGTGAAACTAAACGTAGACATCTTGCAAGGGCTAAAAGTAGATTCCAGCAGAAGGCTGTCCAGCCTCCCTAAACAAAATCCCTGGGCTTCACATACAGCCCTTGAAAGAAGACAGAACCATCCCAAACACTCAGAGCTTGTCTAGAGAAATATGTAGGCATAGGGATGTACCTGGAAGTTGCATTCTGCTTTTGCATATTTCCAAGAAATCAATAGATCTCTTTTTAATTCTGCTCAAAAATCTATGGATAGTACTGTCCTTATATATATATTTTTTTTTTTCAGTAGGAGCCATGTAATTGCAGTTGTGATGACTGAGGTTATAAGTGAAGTGAGGTTTGGGGACAGGTGATTTCTTTCATGAGCCTAATTCAAAATGTTGGGAAGCCACAGACTTACTTCTTTTTTTTAGTTGTTGTTATTGTTTGTGTTGTTTGGTTGATTTTTTTCCTTTTTCTGCTAACTATTAAGCAGTTCACTTACAGAGCTGAAGTTCATTCCTGTATTTATCCACTCATTCTGATTACATTTGTCATATGTCTTTTCTATTAAATGTTTCACTGGCACTTTCATGTCAAACTGGTTTTTCTCCTATGGGGAAAAGCTGAGGGAATTGGGATTGTTCAGCCTGGGGAAGAGAAGATTTTGGGCTGACCTCATTGTGGCCTTCCAGTGTCTGAAAGGAGCCACAGGAAGGATGGAGAGAGACTCTTGACAAGGGCCTGGAGTGACAGGACAAGGGGCAATGGCTTCACACCGACAGAGAGCAGGGTTAGATTGGACATTTAGAGGAAGAAATTCTTGTCTGTGAGGGTAGTGAGGTCCTGGCACAGATTTTCCAGAAAAGCTGTGGCTGCCCCATCCCTGGAAGAGTTCAAGGCCAGGCTGGGTGGGGCTTGGAGGAACCTGGGATAGGTGTCCCTGCCCATGGCAGGTGGGTGGAACTGGATGATCTTTAAGGTTCCTTCCAACCCCGGCCAATTTATGATGCCATGATTAAAAAAGAAAAGCTGATTTAAAGATTTCTTTTATCTTTTTTATTTTTTTATTCCAAACCCATTGTGGCTTTATTGTTTTAAGGGTATTGCTCCTCAGTTTTTAAAAAAATCTTCTTTCACTTTAGTAAAATTTCTGTCTGCATTTTTTCTGCTTTTATTTTTTTTTTTTTGAAATATGAATTACTTTATCATTTTCATAAGAAAAGTAAAGAAAGTAAGGAATTGAGACTAGGCATTAGCTATTTCCCCATGGAGTCTGTCAGGAATACTTGAATAAAAGACCGCCGAGGTGAGTTCCTTTAATATTCCAAGCTGAGGCTGCTCCAGCTGCAGGCATTTTGCTGATGGAATATCTAAGGGGGCCATAGAGGATTAGGGTGTAAACAGAGAGGACTCCCTAGAAACGCTTATTCCAAGGTTGTCGGGAGTTCTGAGTGTTCAGAGGGAGCTGTGAGTATGGTGCCCAGGGGCACTGCTGGGATTCTCAATAACACTGGGAATTACCTTGGATTTACCCTCATTAGCCAGTTCATGTTCAGAGCAGGTGAGCTAAAGCTGCAGCTGTGTCTTCGAAAAAGAATTAAAAAACAGAAGGAGGAAAGCAAAGCAAATGAGGCACCTCAGGGGATGGGTTTGCAGTGCTGCTGAGCCTAATTGACAAACATGTTGTGCTGGTGTAAAGTCCTCAAAGATTTCATCGAGCATCAGTTTTCCAGTTCAGCTCAATTTGGTTTGTGTCATTGCTGGGGAACGTGGCTAAACAAGCTGGGACTTGATTCCAGCCAGCTCACCCTAAAAATCATCAATCTGCCCAAGCTTTTATTCACAGAGGGGCACAGGTTGGATCAGATTAACTGCAGTGTCAGGTTTAAATCACAAAGAGAACAATTTAATGGAGACAGATTTAAAACATGGAGCTTTGTCATTATGGGAAAAGCAAGAAAGGAGCAATGAGAACTGCTGTGATTTCAGCTTCTTCAGTAACTCTTGTTTACAAGTGAGAAGAAATAAAAAAGTCCAGCCTAAGGTAATAATGGTTGGCATTTTTTTTTATTGTTTGATGTATAAATGTTTGTATTAGGTTGTGACATACCTGTTGTGAGAAACTGAAAATAAACAGAAAGAAGGTAGTTCAGTCTGTTGTACCATCTGCCATCAATTCCATATTATATTGTAATTGCATTAACCATTATTTAAATTTCTTTGCAGAAGTAGAATTAAGATGTGTGATTCTTGAGTCTGTCTTGTGCAGAGCTTCAGTGATCCTTGTGGGTCCCTTCCAACTCAGGATACTCTATGAATCTATGATTTTATTACGTCAGTTTTTAATGAAAGCAGTGTCATTACTATTGCTGCAAAGATAAGAAATTAACATTTTTAAATTACAGGGGCATCTCACAGGTTTCTACATAAATAGTAAGCAAATAATTAATTTATAGAATCTCAGAGTACCTAGGGTTCTGCAAAAGATTTCAGATTGACCTTTACGTTTGAGTGAAAGGCTTTGTGGTATATTAAAAATATATGTATATTGTAGACAGCTGGTCTATTTTTTATTTTAGAGGAAAAAAAAGATGCTCTATAGAAATACTTACGATGAGTTGCATTACTCTGAAATCAAAGTCCTACGTTATTTTTAAGAAGTGTGTTTCTAAGTTTAAAACTGATGCTTTTGTTTGATTTAAATTTGATGCTTCTGTTTAAAGTGACTTTCTAGAGAAAAATCACTGTGAATGGTCACTCATTGCTGAGCTACTGATTTCATACAGTGTAACCCCTCTGAAGTGATGAGGTTGGGAAATGCTTTGCCTGGTTTTCCTCCTCAGAGGGCATTATTTAGGAAGAGTATCTGAATGCACAGGTGAATGTGTGATGTCAGTAGGGTTTGGGGAGGTATTTAGTAACTGTAATAATGAACTGTACAAGGAGTGAGAGGCCTTTGTTCTCCTGGATCGGCCTCCAGCTTCCAGGCAGCACAGGGATAATGCAGGTGCTTCCCATGTTTCACCTGCAGATTGGTAGAAACAGATGGAGAGAAACTTGTCTTCTTTCTTGAAGAGAAGTTCTTACAAAGCTTTCAGAGCTTGGCAAGCAAGCTAAAAAATCCTTTTCCATCATGATCATGATCTTACCAAGCCCAACATCGCCAGCAGGGCCAGCGAGGGGATTGTCCTGCTCTGCTCTGGAGCGGCCTCACCTTGAATATTGTGTGTGGTTTTGGGTGCCACAACATAAGAAAGATCTAAAGCTGTTAGAGAGCATCCAAAGGAGGGTTATGGAGATGCTGAAGGGCCTGGAGGTGAAGCCACACGAGGAGCAGCTGAGGGCCCTTGGCCTGTTCAGCTGGAGAAGAGCAGACTGAGGCCAGAGCTCACAGCAGTTCTGCAGCTTCCTCAGGAGGGGAAGAGGAGGGGCAGGCCCTGATCTCTGCTCTGTGGGACCAGGGACAGGA